>VZSZ01001384.1:129466-228933 GCA_013398815.1 Ibidorhyncha struthersii
TTTTGGTTTCTCGTATGCTCCTTGCTGGAACTGCTTTCATGCTATTGAGGATATCATCTGAGCATTGTGATTTCTTGTGAATGTTTGCTCTAACGTTGTGTGTTACTTTTGAGCTTTGTTTAGTCCTAAATTCCTGTCTCAAATAATACCTTTGTCAGTAGGTCCTGGGGTTCCGTACTTGCAACTTCTCAATGTTTTAAGTATCAAATTTACTAGTGAAAAACTCTGTTTTTCTTTTTTCTGCCAGACCCATACACTCAATTTGAAATGTGAGAGCTAAGTTATGTTCCTCCTTTTTCTGTGTGGCTGTGCTTAAATTTATCTCCATAAGGAGATAAGCTTCTTCAGGCGGAAGGTTCATTGACTGTCATCAGAAAAAAAAAATCCACTTTTTTCAGATTATGCTTTTAGTGACCTCACCCACTGAAGGCAATGGGACTATGCAGTAAGAAAAAGGCTTTGAGGAATGAAAGCAGTAATATTTCATTTTATTCAGGTATGTCTCTGCAAGGAGCAGATGGAGCCATGGAAAAGGAGGTGTCATTTTATTTTGAAGCTCTTCAGAACAGAACAGTACTTTTGAGTATCTAAAAAGTCATATCCGCTGTCAATTTTATAGGAAGATCGTTAAAGGCTTCTAGCTATTCAAACAGTTTCTCCTTTTGCACTCAATTTCAGGTGAACTAAATCCTTTCCTTCTTTCCTTTTTACTTTTCATGTAGTTTATCATCAATTACATTCATGTTTCCTTCTCTTTCCTTCAGCTCAACCCTCATAGGTTTAGCTTTATTATTTCGTTGTAGGCAAGTCACTCCAGTTCTGATCATGTTTTGTAACCCTCTGTGAGAGCTCTCCAGTTTATCTACATCTTTCAAATAATGCTATGCATAGAAGTGCTGCTTAGCCAAATGTATCTGTGCTAATATTGCCTGTTAATAAGTGATTTAAATGTTTTTAGATGTGTTACTACGTTAACACAGGTAAATTTGGCCAGTAGTATATTGGCAAATACATGTCTATATTACACAAATGTTTGTTCTCTTCCTATTTCAGCTGTGACTTCAAGGGAGTGGTATTTACCTCTGCCATTCTGGATGAGTTCTTATATCCATTTTAAAAAAAGCATAGGAGGACTTTATGTTAGGGAAGGCCCTATCTACATGAAGACCTTCACAGATAGTGAATTTTTCTGAGAAACAGCAATGAATTGGTTTGTGATGAGAATCATAATTGCATTAATTAATTACTTAATTGTATTCATTTTTGAATACGAACTGATATTGTGGGCCTTTTCATTGTGTCAAAATGTGTTTTCATTAATTAAGCAAGATAGCACAAGGCATAACTCATCTCTGGTTTAAAATAAAGGAAAACATTTGAATCTGATGTCTGGGCCTGAGATTGGTATCTACATTCTCCTTATATTCCCTCTCTTCTTATATTTCAGGGCAGTTCAGATATTTTGGTATAGTACCTGTACAGCAAGGAAGAACTGTGGAATTTGACTCTGAATCAACAATAAAATTCCATGCAGAATTCTATCGCTGTACTTAGTGAGCCTGCAGCCTATTTTTTCTTGTATTTTAGTCATTATTACTAAAATGTTTCTACAGTAAGTCTCCTGGGATTAACTTTTTTTTGTTTGTTTGTTTTTAAAGCTGTCAGCATGTCAGAAATAAACCTTCTGGCATTGGAGAAGAGGAGGCTTTGAGGTGTAGTTCTCAAAGTCAAGATTTTGGGCCATGGTACACCCCTTTTGCTTCTATATCCATAATCAAATAGCCAGTTAAATTCCTGGGAGAAAGACTAGATAAATGTAACAGCTGATGCTGCACTGTGTGTGACTAACTCATAGGTCTGTTCCAATTGCACATTAAAGCACAGGGACACACTTCTGATTTCATCTGCTTTCAAGCACAAAATTACACATTGTTCCTCATTAATAATATTCTTTTTAAAATAGTACAAGGATGAAGACAAAGCCTGGCCTGTCTCTTATAATGATACCCTGGAGCATGAGAGATGCTGCAAGCTTCTGATCTTGGTGTGAAAATAGTGAGCAAATGGAAAATGTCTGTGTATCAAGAAGGCAGTGAAGTCTTCCTGAATACTCTCATGCACACTTTCTCTTTGCTTTGGTGGATTTGGGTCTATACTACTGTGTTTTAACTCCTGTCCAGCATAATACATTAGTTTCTAATTACACCGCTCTTCAAACCAGTGTAGATCGCCTGGCTGTTTTTAGAGGTGATGGCTTAATACATTAACACAGAATGTCAATCACAATAGTTGTTTGTTGCTGAAAATACAGAAGCTGTGCTGTTCATAGACAGACTACCTTGTGCCTGTGAAACTTGAGAGACTGAGTTTCAATTTCTTTCTCTTCCACAGGTTTTCTGTGCAACTGTGGGCAAGTCTTTTAGGCTCATAAAAGGACTTGGGTCCTAGTACTTGCTTCTTGTGCTGTTTATTTCCCCTCCCCCGCCCCCCCTTTTTTTTTTTTTTTTTTTNTTTTTTTTCTTTTTTTTTTTTAATTGTAAAATACCTAATTAGTCCTTTATGTGGGCAGTAGAAGTGTTGGAAAATATCTCTGTTCCAGTCTTTTTAATGACCTGGTGGTTAGAGGATCTTCTACCAAAGCAAGAGATGCAGGTTTCACTGTAGGAGCAATATCTACTGGACAGATATTTTCTCCTTTGTATTAGTACATATAATTATTATTTAATGAGAGTAGTGAATGACAGTAAAAAAGCTGAGAATAATCAATGAATGTAAGTCAGTGCATAACTGAATGCAGAATTAACTATTCTGCCAGGAAGCTTTGCATTTTCCTTGTTGCTTTTGGTGATTTAAGTTTACCAAATGGAGCTCGTTCTGTACAACTTCCAGTGAAAAGAGGAGTAGAAACTGGTTTGAATGGGAGCCTTTGCCATTGGGATGCAGTGCTCTCCTTGGAGTCTTTGGGAAATCTGCCTATTGATAGAACCAAAAAAAAACCATAGAGGGGCCGTAATGACAGGAGTAATGTTGGAAGCAAGCAGAAAGCCATTATTGGAATGTAATGCAGAAGGACAGAAGTGCAAGATACTGGGGCAATTTGTCAGAAGAATTGTTCTCTTGCTGCCACAATGATCACGTGTACCGGACAAAGAGATGAAAGACCAAAACTGAGTGATATGTGAGGAAGACACAAAGGTGTAAATTTGGCAGAGACATCATCGTTGATATTTCTAAATTTAGATATTAAGGCAATATTGTAGCAGTATAAGGGGAGAGGAGGCTCAGTATATTCGGCAATTGGAGTTACGCTGCTTTCTAGTGCCAGAGCAGAGATGTGTGGGTGGAAGGGGAACACTCCTGTTACATCCTCCACTCAGGCTGTTCCTGGAGCGAGTCTTTGTTAAGAGAAACAGAGTCCTCAGACTTTAGGCTAATTCCCAGCTGCAGTGGAGGTACAGTGTGGAGCAGCTTCTCCAGTTAGCAGTGTGCGTGCACCCGAGCCTCTTCCACTTGTCAGCTCTGAATACTGCAGAGCTGTTGGGGATGTTAGCAGCACTGAGACAAGCAGGACAGATCTTTGTAGGGGAAATAGGTGTGGTTTTTATACTTAGGAAACTACTGCTATGAAAACTGCCTTCAAAAAGAGACATCCCTTCTACAAAACCACTATGCTTGTTACTTGTTTTAAAGACTCTGCTCAAAACTCCCAGATTTCCTCTTCATTTTTTTTTGTGTGTGTGCTTTGTTTTTTCCCCTTCTTTGCCAAGGTTGTTTACATTTCATTGCTGTGTATTGCTTGTAGGCTATTTAGTCTCTATAAAGGACCTGTAACAGAAAAAGGTCTAATAATATGAGATGCTCAGTTCTTGTTAGTGCAGCTGCCATCTGTGGGAAGGGAATTCTGCATGGGTGGCTGTAGGTGCGAATTGAAAAAAATGGGGAGGTGGTGAAGAAATCGAAGATGATGTGAATGTGAATGGAGAAATTGGATTGCTGAACATTTCTTGTCCTGCAGCATAAAATAATTATTGATGAAAGTTTTACTCTGCAGAAAATCTGTTTTGAGCTTCTTGCACACGAGCTTTTGCATTCGGCATACAGATTTAAATGATGTAGAGAAATGCAGTCTTTTTTAGAAAGCAGCCATTGATGATAATGATGCTAACCTGGAATTTGTTTCTATTCCCTGTCAGTTTGGCAGAACAGGCTAGAAAAGCATTGAGCATCCTTTGCTATTCTCATGATGAAGAGGACTGATCTTTTGCACTGCGCTTTGGGTTCCTCCAACTCCACAGAATAGATTATCTGTTGCTTTTTCAGGAAGAAGTTACAATAATTGTATTGATTGTCTTTCATTTGACTCTTGACTGAGAGGAATAAAAAGCTTCAGGATTATTGATTTAGTTTTGCACTCAAGTATCTTACTTTTGTTTTCACTTCCCATAGGACCTAATCCCAAGGCCATTTAGGCAGTTGTGTAAGGCCTTAATGCAGTAGAGATAATGCAGTTTTGCTCTGCAGAAGCCTGAATCAGCAGAGAGCCCATGCATCTATCTCCTTGCTCAGGCATTTATAACTCTATCATCTGAGAATAACCCTAACATGAATTAAGAGAAGTTTAAACAAATGGATTTGTTTATTCTGCCTTTTTAGCAACTATTCTTTTTTCTTATGCACCTGAATGGCTTCTAGAAAGATCCTTGCTGTATCTATGCCTGTCAGTGACCAGCACCAGAGGGGAAGGAATTTAGGGCTCGAGATTTTCAAGTGCCAAGCACACCTTGATCTTATTGCTACTGAAATGCTGTATCTGTCATAGCAGAAACAGTCAGTGCATTGTGCTTTGGAACATCCGTGAGCAGGAGTTAGGCAATGTTGTCATAGTCAGCACTTAAATTTTAGTGTTTAAATGTTATTTTCTTCTCGTTACACCCTATTTTTTGTTCCCAAATAAAGTGGAGCTTAGACAATACTGAGCCAAGCAATTCTGTAGGAAAGGCTGTTGAACTCAATGCGGACTACAGAGGCGATGCCCGGCTCAGAGGCTGGAACTGAGAATCCTTTTTACAGTCTATCAGTGCTTCAGTGTTTGTAAAAATAGTCTGCTGTAAATCTGTTGGATTTTATGTTAAATACTGATTTTTCCAATTCCTTTACTTGGAAAAAAAAATAAATAAATGTGCAAATATAAACAAAATTTGGTTGGGCAGAAATATTTAGGCACAAAACACAGTAAAGCAAACAGGTAACACAAGATAAGCACAGAACCATGCCATTAAATACAAGTAAAACTTACTTCATTGATTAGGGTCTGTAGAGCGTAAAGGCCTTGTGGTTCAAAGACCCCACATAGAATCAACACAACTTATATATGTGGCAGCTTATGCACTGTGCCTGTATATGAAATGCTAGCGTGTGTAGGAGGGAAGGAGTGGGGCACAAGAATTGATTGTTTATATAACACAGTTCCTGTGTTTGCTGTACCATTATTAAAATCACACAATCCTGTAATAATGTAAGTTTATCTTAGACTTCTTGGCCACATTTTTTCCATCACCTTCAAACATTTTGGCCGGAGTTACATTGGTGCTATATCCCTCCGCCACCTCATTTTCTTGATGTTGCAGGTAAGGCATATTAAAAACTAGGAAATGCTTTGGGACAAAAAGAACATGTGCATTTAGAATTGTTTTACTATACTAAATTCAGTATCCGCTCCACTCTGAAATAGTGCCTTTTGCACACCAGAACTTTAGGAAGGCAATTCAGTATACTTAAGTCCAGGTCAGGTTTGTTTTCTTGGACAAAGTTGTTTCTGCTGGGATGGTTCGTAGCTAATAACAGAGTCTGGTTCTCTACTCTTAGTTTTGGCTTACTGGATGACCTTGGCAAATCTTTTCTGTGTCTTGCCATCATTTGTAAGATAAGGATAAGGAGGCAGAGATCCATTGTGCAATGCTTTGACATCTATCGATGAAAAATGCTGGGCCATCTCTAAGTTTTTGTTATCATCCAAGTATGGTCATTAGTATACTGTTTCCTTGAGAACATTAAGCCCTTCTCCAACCTGTTCTTTTTCTCCTCCAAAAAATTTTATGTACATACCTTACGTCCAGGAACTAGCACTTTATAAAGATCGGAGGATAACATTATCTCTGTTTTACAGATGTAGCAATGGAGAATCTGTAAAGAGTAAGATCCTTCTTGGAGATTATAGATCGTGCTCAGTGGTCCAGGTTCCTGTCTCCCAGCAGCTTTAATCGCTAGACAACTTTGCGTCCCTTTGTAAGAGAGAGATGGATGAAAAAGCCATCTGCTGCTTGTGGTTGCTAGGGAGTTGCATGCTGCCCTCCGGTGAGGGTGATCCACTTTCTCTCACATTTGTACTTCTTTGGAACACTGCTCTGTACTGAGCTATAGCTGAGATAGCTCTTGCTTCCTCCTTCCACCCCTCTCAAGTAGTATGCCAAGTGGACAATTTGAGGTGGGCTGCATGAATTTAGACATATAACCTCTTAATACGTACATGCAGAAAGGGAGAGTAAATGTAGATTTTGTAAAGCGTTGCTCTTCTACTTGCTTGTTGTCTAAAGCTTGCAACACGGATGAGGAAGAAAACTGCTTTTGGTGAAGAATGCTCACACCCGAGACACTGGCAGAATGCTGAGGTTTATATAAATCTGTTCATTATGGCTCTGTGGGGAATTTCCAAATGTATTAGCATTTTTAGGTCCTCTTATCAGCACTTCAAAGATAAAGTGGTGTGAGATGAATGCTTCTCCCTTAGCACGCTGGGTTTTACATACACTGTGCACCCTGAATAGGTAGGAAAGTCTAAAAGGGGATTTATAAGCAGATGTTAAAAAGTGTGCTGGATGATTTTTCGTATAGTTCTTAATTATGGTTTGTCAGACGGCTTCTCATAGGAGCATAATCACAGGCCAGATAATGACCGATGGTTTATTTAAAGAAAAAAAGAAGAAAAGGCAGGCTGGGTAGTGTTTTCGTGAGGTACTGCTGATGGGGGCTCTGCATGTCTCCATCATGTTTATCTCCCTACTCACTGTCGTCATGGAAGCTCAGAGCCAACTGGGAGATCCTGCTCTGCCCGGGACTGGATTACTGACCCTAATGCATGGAAAATGGAATGTATTAAGCGGCAGCCACATTTTCAACCCTAAGGACTTCACAAGGAATTTGAAACAAAAGGCCAGAGCCCTCTGAGGAGATTTTCATCCCAGGGGGGAGTCTCATTTTTAAAAAACAAATTAGCATCACCATAGAGAAGCAACTTCCAATGACCAAAAATTAGAATACAAAATGAAAGATTTTTTTCATTCTCCTGGGTGCTGCTTTCCATCTTTTTTTTGCCAGTCGAAGGAGCTCTCTTGTCTTAGATGTAGCTGAGGTGAGCTAAGCTCTGACCTCAATGCAGTCGGTTGCACTCACATTGGAAGTGGGAAAACTAGCGACATCAGAATGTCTTGCCAATCCATGAGTGAAAGATAAAAGAGGCTCATTCTTTTACAGCGGGTGAACAACAGCGGTCTCTTGATTTATATGTATATAAATTCACTAAAGGTCCATGAAAGGAGAAATCTACAGGAGTTAATCTAGCAGGGACAGATAGGGTTGTTTTTTTTCTCCTTTTCCTCCTGGTGGCAAAAGAAGTAGTTCACAGACTTCTACTAAAAGATAGTCAGAATTCTGAAAAGACCTGTGAAAGAAAGCTCAAGAGCAATAAAAGCTTGGCCTGCAGGTACTTGCATGTGGAAAATGTGAGTGTCATATCCCTCAGAAGACAGCCAGGAGCTGTAGGGAGAGGGCTAAAAGGTTTGCGTTTGGGAATGTAAAGGATGGAATTGCCAGAGGTAAGGCATGGACAGCCTCCACATGTCTCCTTAACTCCGTTTTGCTGCCTTGTCTCACAGATTTGTGTTGCAGCAACTGGGTGTTGAGTTGCATGGTGAGGTTAATGGCAGATATGTGTCTGTGCGAGAGATGGAGGGAGCAGGGCAAGCCTGGGACACTTGTTTTGCCATTTTGACCCCCTGGGGCAACAGCAGAACACCTCCTGCCAGGGAAGTCTGTGGGGACTGTGTGCTGAATTAATGCAAAATGTGTTTCACCTGTCTTTTCCTATGATAGATGCTGTCCTCTGAGTTCAGCATACATCTTTTGAACTCCTCTAAGGAGTGGTTTTAGCCTCATTGCAAATAGTAGCAGATTTATAAGATAACAAGCTTATACTGATGAGCGTTTTCTCCTTAAGCCTGGCTATCCAAATGTAATAATACTCTGCAGATTTTTCCCTGATGGGTGCCTGTGTAGCCTGTCACTTCGGAGGATATGCACTAAGACTGCAACAAGGCTTTATGAAGAATAAGCAGATTTTAATGATAGCTGTTGTCGTATGAGATTTTGCCAGTGAGGCACGCATTTTTGGTGCAACCAAACCAAGAGCAAACCCAGCAGTACTGTCACTGCTTTTTGACATTTTTTCTGTAGAAAAATACTAAAAATATCTACAGTTATGTGTTTTTATATGCAAAACACTTTTTTGAGAAGTAATGATTTGATATTTATAAATACATACTCAAAGCCAAACTTGTCCCAGTGCCTCGCCTCACCTCTCGCATTGTTTCCTGGTTTCTGTCATTCCAATGTAATTCATGTACTGCTCCATGTTAATTTGCTTTTGATGGTATAGTACCTGGTCAAATTGTAGTATAGGGATGAAATAGATAACGACCTAATTTATTTTCAAGGATTATATACTACGGCATCCTTGAGTATATTTGTGTACAAGTCTATATGTGGGCACATGTCTCTTTGTACAATTAACAATACTGACACAGCAGTTTCACCACAGAAAGCTCTGTTTTTGGATGCTGTAGAACATAATAGGAATCTTTTATTGTAAAGGTGGTGGCAAAATATCCTTTTTTGTGCGCTGTACACTAAATACTTAAAGGTCACACTTGTCGAGAACAGCAGCTTTATTTTTGCCACACAAGTGAAGTGTTTTGTCCTGGTTTATGCATTTTACTCTGAGGAGTGAGTTGTGGTGCTTGTGATGTGGCTTGGCATCGTTTCAATTCAGTAAGCATTGGGTGACATACACTATAGCCACCGGGAGCTCAGGCAGAGAAGTGCAAAACACCCTGGCGTGATTTTGATAAAGATGCTGAATCACTGTCTGCCCTGAAGAACCCTCCTCCAGCAACACAGTAGGATTAAATGACAGTAACTTCTCAACTGTTCACTTTTTTGTGTGTGTGCGTCTACTAGCATAAACAAACAGTAATCATGGAAAGTGGGATAGCCAAAACACTGCACAGGGTGAGATAATGGTAAATCCTCATGGGAGAGAGAATGAAACAGATCTTTTCTCCAGTGCCAAAGCTATAAGGGCACATGGGGGAAAAAATGAAACAAAAAAAGCCAACAGACCCCCACACTGTGATTAACGTGGCAAAAAAGCAGAGATGCTGGCATTCCTGTATGTGAATCAGGAGAAGACAGTGGTGACAAATGGATACGCGACAGCCCCCCCAGACATTTGCAGCTGATTAGAAGCACCACAGATGAGCAGTTGTCGTGCCAATGAAATATTATGGAATTGAAATTAACTTACAGCTGGTTGGGGTGCCACCCCTTGTACTTCACTTTTATCACTGCTGCTCCAGGCTCCTACTCTTTACCTAGTCAATGAGTCTCTTTATCTCCCTGCATGCATCCCATTTAATTAGGTTCACTTTAAATCAAAATGGGGCTCAGTTTCCGCAAGCCTGTGTTTATAAGGTGGTGAGATATGGAACAGACTTAAAGTGTTCTTCCCCAAGCACAGCTGAGATTGGGTAGGTTATCACTGGTACAAGTGAGATGCTTGTAGCTAATAGCTACAAAAGTTTGGAGACTGCTAGCCTTCAAAAAATTCTGGTATCTCTCCACTTTCTGCTCTTCATTTGTCTTGCTCTTCTTTAAAATGCTCTTTTCCTCTAGCCCTGTACAGAAAGCTTGTTAATATTTTGTCCAGCTACCAGCTAACAGAATGAGGTGCCAAATAAGGGAAATACTCCTCCTGAAGTAGCTGTATCCTTAAAAATATATACCTATATACTTAAAATGCTGTGCCTTGGTATAACGTGTAAAATATATTTGCAGATCATTTGGCTCAAGCCATGGTGTGAAAGGTGATTCTAGTTGACTGCTGGGAAATAGGAAGTGTAGCCTCTCATTTTCTGCTTTCAGTGCTGAGCTATTCATGGAATCTGCAACTTTTTTTTTTTTCTTTTTGGTCTCTATTATTTTCCATTATTCTCTAGATTTAGCTGCTTCTAAATCCAAAGGAATACTCTGGATTTAAAATATTGCCTCCAGCAGCAGAAAGCTTGTTTTCCTGTAGGATGGATGTTTTGCTCTTGAGTCTATTAATTATGGCCTTTTCTTTCAACAGGAATAATTGTGTTATTAATAGTCTTTTCATGAACAGAAGAAAGGGCTCTTTGGAAGGAGAATGCTCTTGCTTCACAAAAGGTTTCTGATAGCCTTAAGGTGGATTTATCTGGTGGAGCCTTGGCTAACCTTCATATTAAACAGACAGAAACGGTTTAGGGAATTTGGGGATGTGAAGCAAATTAGAAAATAAATTAAAAGCATTATAGCTCAATAGTATAAATTAAGGCAGCTGCTGTAAGCTTCATCCTGAGAGAGTTGTCAATATCTGCAAAGCTCCTGCTATGGGGAAGAAAATTAATGTGTACTTTAACATTTGTGTTTTGCCCCACAAGAAGCAATTTGAAAGAGTCCCCTGTAGCTTTGATGGCTTTCCTTATCTTAACTCCTTCCACACCAGTGCCCTGGGTGTCCTCTGGGAACTGCAGAGCGAAGGGGCTAACAGCCCATCCCAGGCAAAGCATGTTGTGAGTAAAAGCTGTGCAAAGCAGATGCTGATGACAACACTGATGTCCAGGCTTCCCACTGCAGCTGCTTCTCTGGGCTCCCGGCTGTGCAGGTTGTGGCAGGCTTGGTCCGGCAATCTCTCTGTCTTGCAGATGAATAGTTTGGGGACAGAGGCATCAGCTGAGTCTGTGTCCACAGAACAAAAGTCTCTTCTGTTCTGCTACGGTTTTGTTAGTATTGATGGGAGAAGAGTGCTAACCTCCCTCCCTCCCCCTCCGCTATCCCAGCCCGCTGCAGTGCCATTCCTTCTGCAGCAGCTCTTTGTGTCTGCTCTCCTCAATGGAGATTTTAGTATTGTCTCTTTCCTCCCTGACACCTGAGTGGAGACTCTACCAAGAGACCACAGAGGGCAGTGGCGTGTCTTTTATTACTTACGGAACAGAGAGAGGAGCGCTGCTCATCCTAAACCAACATGAGATAAACCTCCCAAAGCAGAAAAGAGTAATATAGCATGAACTCTGTCTTCAGCATGGATGGAGTCATTCAGAGTGGTTACATGAGACTTGAGGATAATAGAAAAAACATGTTAATTTGCTGATTAAAAAGAAGACCCTGTATGGCATTTGTGTTCTCTGGTACTCTTCATATAAACAAGAATTGAAAACTGTTGTTGCTGCTGTTGTATTTATATTCTAGTGGCACTGGGTGTTCTTAGTCAAATCTGGTCCATGTTGTTCTGAGAACTGGGCAAACACATAGTAACTGAGAAACTATATTCCAGGGAATTTGTGATCTTGATCAAAATAAAATGTTTCAAAGGTTGGAAAGTGGTGAGGACAACCATGATATGGCCCTTGGCTGGCTAGGTAAAATCAGTCCCTACAGGTTAAGCAGGAGATGGTGTCTGGCCACAGTTAACTGTTAACCTCTAAAAGAAATAGATTTTAGAATGGAACCTTTTCAGCTGGTCCTGAGACAGCATTCCTAGGGTTAGATGTGTCAGAGAGAGAGTTTGAGGTGCCAGAGGACAAATGGCTATTTGAGGTTGCCATTATTGGTATATTGGAGCATCCTGGAGTGAGACGAGTAGTGGAAAACAGGCTGTGCGAATGCTTACTGCAGGGGACAAGGAAGGTGTCCTTGAATGAGAGCCAATGGAGAGACTTCAATAACAACGGTGTGTCAGGGCTTTACGATGGTCCTTGTGGAGATGAGCTGGGTGTTATGAAAATGGTAAGTGTGCATGCTGGGTGCATACTGCTCCTCCGTGAGGAGGAGGATGCAATCAGTGGCAGAATATGGCAGCAGAAGGACTGGAGAAAATTTGCTAAGTTTAACTCATTTGCTGATATCTATGAGGAGATCTCCTAGACACCTAATTCCATGGCTGTAGATAAGATAGGATTTTCTAAATTTTAGCTTGCTGGCTTTTTTTAGGGGGTTTGTGTCTCTTAATTTTTAATAAAAAGAACTACTTGCTGTCTTTAATACATGCTACTACTCTTTAAACATGAATTCTAATGCTGACACTGCGAAATAGATTATAGCATGCTTCTGGCAGAACATGACTTGCCTCCAGAGCAAACAAGGAAACTCATAATCTTGAAAATCTGACCTTTGCTTAATTTCTTGTTACTTGTTCTCAGTATGTGTTTCTCCTGTAGTCTTCTCTTTGTTTAAACCATGAGAGAGTAAGAATGTTAGCTTCGTCTTCCTGCCTTCTTTCAGCTACTCAGTGAACTTTGGATGCCTTGTAATTGTCTGTGTAAGGAGAAGGGAGATGAGGAATTGCACGTATGTGGAGAAAGATGTATCAAAGTATCTGGGCCAAAGTTGGAGTGAAAAATTCCTATTAAATGAGAGCTCACTTAGGCATAACTCTGCATCTGGTACGTAGCCTAAACTTTTTGTGGCCTCTGCTACAAAACTAGAAAAATACTGTCTGGGCAATTTGTTTGAGCTCCAAACATTATAAATGGAGTAAGGAGGCCTAAGATGTGACAGCGGGTGCTAATATCTTTATTCTGCTGCACCTGAGACCCTGATATTCCCCTTATAGTGCTGCTGAAAATGCAGGTCAATTAATAGGAGCAGAGTTCTCATTTTTGATCCTGTATTTAATTCCCTGAAGCTATTATTGCCTTGAGGGAGTGGGGGAAAAGTGGAGAAGATAATTAGACTTGACCTTGTGCTATGGACTTGTGCAAACTGTTGGATTAGCAATGAACACTGTCAAAGCGTGGTTAGAAAGCGGGGGGGGGGGAGGACGCGACACACATGACACATTGTAAAGCATGTTGCTGAATATGCAACAGAATAAAAATTGAAATGGGAAGGACAAGAGGGAAGCTGAAAACAAATACTAAGGCCAATTCTGGAAGTGCAGTGCTGTCAGGAGTTAATGTCTTTTTTTTTTCGTTGTCAGAACATCAGTGATAATCAGACAAAATGGTACTTACTGCAGAGAAACAATTAAGTTGGGCCTTCATGGCCTAAATGATTAAAAAAAAAAAAAAGGAAAAACTAGGAATTACACTAAGGGAACATGTTATAACAGAATTTGTGACGGCTAAGCAGCAGCCGTACATCAAATAGACGGAGCAGAGCAACTGATTCTGATCAGCTTTGCTTTTTCTTTCCCATTTCTCACTGCACATTCTCTCACATTATTCTACTATTAGCATTACTGGCTTCCATTTTGGTGTGGATTACAATGGCTTGAATAAGTCTTTTTTTGGAAGCCATCTGGCCTTAGACATCAAAGAACAGCTGTAGATAGAGCTGGCTTTTAATGTAGCTAAAGTTCACATCTCTGTGTAAAATAAAATGGAGCAGTGCCCACATTGATGCTGACATGGTGACACTGAGCCTTGGGGAATTCACTTTCCCATTTTTGGTTTCTTTGCCTTCAGCCACACCCCACATTAGGGATTCTGGGCCAAGTCCTGTTCACCTTGCATGTGTGAAAATAGTTTTTGATATTGGTAGGATTCTTCGCTTGCATCTTTAGACCATGCAGCCTGTGTCCTAGTTCAGCATAGTTCAGCAAGTAGGTGTGAAAAGAAAAGAAGGTGATATGAAACCCAAGATAATTAGAAATTTTGTGAAATGCTTTTATTTTTTTTGTCTGTTTGAGTCTTTGCGGCACTGGAAATCCAAAGTCAAAAGCAGTTCAGCAAAATGAAACACTTCAGAAAATACTTCAAAGGGTGAAACTGTAGGGCTGGATTCTGCTCTCGTTTCTAGCAGTGTAAATCTGAGCGATGTGGACATCTTCCAGAATTATGTAGCTATCACAAACAACTGTGCTCAACCTAGGAAAGGAAATGGAAATGATCGTTGTTTTCAAGACCAGGCTCAGTGCAGGAGGGAGAATTTGAAAACTTGATGTGATTTATGAAAATGTATTAATTTTCTGAATTCCTAGGACTTGGCAGTAGCATTACAGCTCAGCTGGAGCTGTAACGTGAAGTTAGAAAATTTCAAAGGCAGCATTAACAGGCAGACTGCTTCCAACAACGGGCATGTGCTTGTTGCATTCCCTGTGCATGGGTCCACAGAAAGGAGAGCAGTGCCATGACCCTTTTGTTTCTTTTCCTTCCTGCCCCTGGGGCTTCAGCACAGTGGGCGATGCTGATCTGGCTCAGCCTCGCTGTGCAGAGGAGGAAAGAAGTGAATAAAAAGATTCTTCATCTTCATATCCTCTTCTGGCTCTTGAGGATCCGAATAGAAGCTGGGAATGACCTGGCTTGCTGATCGTCCCTTTCTACTTCAATTTCTGTAAGTAAAAGTACCTGTGGCCCCGGTGTACTGTGAAGCAAACAGAACTGTATTTGTGTTACCGCCTTAGTAATGGGCTGCGCTGTCAAAACTGAGCAAATGGGGAGTGAGCAATGAGAGAGGAAACTAATCCCCTGTTTATACCAAATCATCTTCCATAGTCCTCTCTGAAAGGAACAAAGAGAAAGTGAAGGCAAGGGAAGAGGGTGCTGCAAAAACACGTTTCAATTACTTTATGAAGAAGTAACTCTTTAAAATTTGCTAAGCTTCATTGATTTAACATTGCACTCGACATGGGACTTTTCCTCCTGAGCAGCTGGGTTATGTTACACCTGCCCTCTTTCCTGCTCTTTCTTTTATTTTTCAAAAGTGACTTTTTAATAATGATTTGCAAATCAAAGTGAGATTTGCTTATATGAGTGCTCTCTCTACTTTCCTGTATTCTTTGGCCATTGAAGTAATTGCTTGTAGGAGACAAATATGTTAATGTAATGAAAAAAAACCCTATGAGTACAGTGTATCCGAACTCATGTCCTTATCCTGAGCAGATTTTTTTTTTAAGATAAAGTGCACTTGCATACAGTATCACATTTAACAAAATGCCATGACCTGTAAATATTCTGGTGAGCATTAAATGAAATAGGTATTGGGCTGGATGAGTTCTAATATTTCATATTTCCTCCATGGAGTTTCTGAAAGTTAATCCAAACTCTACTTTCCTTGGGCTGCCAAGGTAAAAAGGAAAAAAAAAAACCCAAGAAAAAAATCCCCAGTGAACTGCAGAGTAAAAGATTATTACAGGAGGGAATGAAATGCTAAAAGGAGAGGTTAATATCACTGCTGAGCTACACTGTAGGTTTATGTTTGGATTATCTAATGAAAGCGCAATGAGAGGAGTATATATGATGTATGTAAGTAATAAAGTAAGTAAATGTAAATTATATGAATATCATCCTACATCTAAGGAGGTAACAGTGCTTTAGATACATTAGTTAAAGATTATATACAAGATATATTTTGGTATTATAAGTAATGCATAGGTGAATTATCTGAATTGCAGGAAGGTTAAACGATGTGCCGTGGCTATTGGGCCAGTCGTGGAGCTGGGATTAACTTTCAGTAACCTCAGAGCCAGGGACTGCGGTGTCTGGCTGTGCCGATAGCAGAGCTGGGAACGGAGGGTCCCGACATGCAACGTTCATCAGGATAAAATTACAGATCACATACAATGTTCTGGTCAATTAAGGTAGAAAATAACCTTCTGATTGCTGAAGATTTTTTCACTCTTCTCTGCTTCAGCTGTTCTGGCGCGTATGTGGAGTGTGGGTTGCCCGAAGGGGGGACTTCCTCTGGTCTCCTGACTGGGAGTTACACTGGTGCTGTGACATTTCTCTGCATGTCTGTGGCCCTGTCGTTAAATAGCAGTCAGCAGATGGTATTAAAGGGGTATTCATGAGCTAACTTGATGCCAAAGAGCTAGATTTCACACTTGTGTGCCTCTTTCAAAAAGAAACAGGCTCTGATTCTGAATTACCTTCTGGAGGCTTCCTTTCTCTTCTGGAGACTTCAACATCTGTGGTCAAAGGTGACTTGTCTCCCCAGGTCATCATTTGTTTTGTGAATGTCTCCCCAGGAATCTTGCTTCTGAATGTGAGGGAAGGGATAGGTACCTGCTCTAGCTACTCCAGGTTCTTCTGATGTTATTTAATGGATGACTTTCCAGGTTTGGGCTTTCTGGGAATTGAGTCTCATTTTCCTTGCACCGTTCTTCAGAGGACTCAAACACACAATAGGTATTGTTGCTTAACCAGTTACTGTAAATCAGCTTAGCCACGGTGACTTTCTGTGAGTGCTTGATCAGGAATCTCAGCCCTTAAGTATGCCCTAATTACTTCACAAAGATCTCCAGGCAGATCTCTGATTTAACTGACTGCACTAGCTTGCTACCTGCTCTCTTTGTTTTCCAATGGTGTGTTAGTACTCCAAAGTGAGAAATATGCTTGTAGTTTTAAATCAGTTGCTAGTCCTAGAGAAAGCTTGGTTTTTGTTCGCCTTAAGATTTAGTTTACTGTCTTTTTTTTTTTGTCAGAATGTATATTACTTGATAATTTGATAAACACTACAGCAACAAAGGCCAGCCAGTGCCTCATTGCCTGTTGTGCCCTCTGTTTTGAATAGTAACAGCACATTTTCATGCTGAGTTTAGATGAATTGGCTCCTGCCTGTGTGTGCTGGGTAATGTCCTTTCATATTCTTGGCATTGGTAATGAATAGGATTTTGAACACAGCTTGCAGATGTTAAGGCTTATGGTAGGAAAAACCCTCACAAAAACTTTAAGCTTCTAATATGTCCCTAAAAGCCAAAGAGGGTATCAAAATTATGGTACTAATTCACTTGCTATTGGTTGCTTGCTAGATCTCTAATTGCCTGTATGAGCACTTAAATGCATTTGGTGATAGGTGACTTAATTTTATAGTGCCCAGATTGGTTTTTTTTTCTGTCCTTTCGTCCGTACGTAAGAGAACTTCATGAATCTGCTTGCTTTTAGACTTGCGTTCATCTTTTAAATCCCGAATATATTCTTGAACATTAGTGGTGTTCTTGCATCTTAATTAAGATCAAATTTTGACCTGTTTTTTTTTTCCCCTGAAGTAACAAAATAGCTCTGTTAACTGATACCATGGTTTACTACAGGAAATATAATAAAAATCCCAAACAAACCAAAACAAAAACCTGAAAAAAACCCTAAATCCTCAACACTAAAATGTCCCCACTACTAAAATGTCTGTTGCCTGAAGATAGTCAGAGTATTTGCCACCTTGTGATTTATTATTTGTTTGCAAAACCAGAAACTGAAAAAACCTTTGCAGTGTAAAAACTGTCAACTTCTTATTTTAACAGGGTGTATTTCTGAATAGTAACACAAATAAAAAACAACTAACAAATAACAAATCGCCTTTTTTGAGGAATTACTGCAATTTTCAGATCCTATTTGATTTTACAGCAGAGAGTAATGCTATTGAAAAGCCGGATTTAACACAGACAGTTAAGAGGGATTCTGTGTGTTGGGTTTTTTTGCCCTTTTTTTTTTTCAAGAAAGATGTTTATTTCATCTGTGGATTTAATCCTGCCTTCAAAGAGAACTGGAGGATAAAGTGAATGCCAGAGCAGCACTGCGGGTTTCTACTGTACTTTTGCTCTTTGTTACTGCAGTGCTAAACAAGTTTCTGTTAATGTGGTGGTGCAGGTGAAAATGCTGGGACTTCATTAACAGACCTGCTGATGAAGTGTGAACCAGAATAAAATCCAATTCCTCCTCTGTTCACTGAGTTACATTTGCAGGACTAGTAGAAGCAGAAAGCAGCATGCCCTGCTTGTGTTATTCCACTGAACAGATTTCATTCAGACTCTACGTGGGCAGTAGAGTAAAAGAAAAGTAGCAATAAAAATGTGAAATCTTTATGCAGTCACATTTCTGAGTAAAACCAAACATCTGAGACCTTCAAAGTGAGGCTTCGCAGACCAATTACAATGGGTCATCTGTGCTGTAGCCAAAATATACTGAGAAAAATAACTTGAGAACGACACATTAACAAGGAAAAGGTAAGGAAATGAACACATCGTTTTACCTTGTAGCCTGTGTAATTCAGCACAGTGTCAGAGAACAGGGTCAGACTCTGACACGAGTGCATGTGGTTGTACTGGTGCCTGCTTTGCTACCCCCGCAACTCCAGCATGCATAAGATGGATGATCTGGTGGGCAAAGACCTCACTTAGGTCTTACAAGTAAATCTGAATAAATAATAATGTTTTTTCCAATTTCCAATGAATTAAAAAGATTGGAGACCAAATAAACGTTTTAAACCAGGTTAAAGCCATTGATTTTTTTTTCCTGCCCTTTGGTCCCTACTCTCATGTGTGGGTGCTGTTGCGGTGGGATGGTATAAACAGTCAGGCAGTGACAAGAGAACCCCATCTGATTAAAAAGTAGCCAGCTCATTGAAGAATTACAGTAGATGCTAAAGAAAAACCTGGTTTTGTTCTGCCTTTCATAATCTCACTGATAGATATCTTTTCTAAACAGTGTTTTACATAAAACAATTTAACTCATGTTAAAAAGGGTGCCTCAACATGTTTTTTAGGAGAGATGAACAAGTAAAACCTTTTTCAGCAATGGGAAGTTCACTGTTCTGAAGTATAAAAACACACAAGAAAATGCAGAACAAGAAAATCAGAGTCAGATGAAGATGGTAACAACAGAAGTTCTTTAAAAGCTGGTGTTTCTTGTCTCTTGGTAATGCAGTCAATATATTCTCTGAAAGCTTTAAGGCAGTAAGAGTTTCTTTAAATAGTGGTGTAGCTTTGAAATTCCCTTTCATACCTGGGTAGAGCAATATCAAATCAAGCGACAGCATCATCAAACTTGCTTTGACTGATGAAGGAAAAGGGTGGTTGTGCTCAATCCTTTTTCACTCCAAGAGAGCTTGCTAGGTGCAAATCAATTCAGACAAAAATCAGATTTCGCATCCATATTACTTTCCTAGAGAGGTCTTTGCAGATCTGACCAGCACTTTCCCTTTTTCCCTAGGAGTCACCAAAATTTTTACTGTTTTTCAGTCAATCATATATACTGGAGGCTTTGCTTATTTCCCAGGGCAGACTTCAGATGATGGATAAAACTTAGGCCGTGAACACTGGTGGTAATTAAAGATCCACGGTATGTATGTTCTAGGTTGTTAACTTAGGTATCTGGGCAAAATTCCAGCTTGGGTAATTATGTGCTGTCTGGCTGACTTCTGTCAGCGGCTTCCGCTGGATGAAGTGTTGTATTCAAGTCTTCCTCTGCATGAGTCTGTAATATAAGTTGCTTGGTCTCCTGGGCCTGTGATTCTAAGAGCTGATTGCTGATTTACCCTTTGAAAAATCACTAATGATTTTACGTGTCTATCTTGTTGCCCTATAAAAAGTCCAGTTCTGAGAGAGCACATCCTCAACACTTATTGAAAATCAAGTGCTTTCAGTATTTCTTGTTGAATTAAGCATGTTAAATCACCTGTTATTTTGGAAAATTTAAGCTTTCAGGAGAAATTCAACAATTTTTGGATAGATTTTGTTCAATGGTTAATTTCAATACATTTACCAAAAAAAAAAAAAAACCCCTTTTGACAAAATACTCCCTCATTCTGCAATAATGCTGAATTTGCCTGAGAATATATGTGTCTTTCTGTCAGAGAAGAATCAGGGAGAGCTGCATGCAATTCATGCTAAGTCTTTATTGGAAAGGAGTCAATTAGTAGGAGAGAATTCTTGTTGCTATTATCTTAATGTATTCATATGTTTATAAATATTGATATTCTGTTCTACTGTGTTGCCTGAGTGTTAGTTGAAAGCTTTTGAATATCTAAATCATTAATACTGTAACAGATTCTAGTTTGAGTAAAACTGTGCTACTTTTTATTCCATCAAATGCTTTGTGAGAACTGTATTTTGTCATGTGCATGCTCTGCTGCGTGTTACTGCTAAGTACCAAATTCCTGAAGACATTGGAGACGTAGTTCTAACAGCATCTTAAGCTCCTCAGTTAGAACAGAGGACTAAATATAGCTCTGGTCATTTTTATTTTAAAAATGGTTATAGTAAGAAGACACTTCAGTAATGTATCCCAAGGGACTACTGTGATGAAGTTAATATAGCAGAGATTTTATGTCTTAAAACATCACCTGCGGCGAACTGTGTTGTCACCAAAAACATGCTGCCATTGTGGAAATAACGTCCTCAGGCATAATTTCTGTGGTTTCCTGAATAACAGGAGTGGAACTTCAGAATGAAAATTTCCTAAAACACAGGATAGATATTAATGGGATTAGATAAGTATATCGTGCCTCTGAGAAGAGGATACCTAGACACAGCTTCACCATCTGTAAATCTGTTGCTGGTATTGTTGACTGCTTACACAGACTTTGCTTTCTGATGTTGCGAGGAATCACAGCAGTTAATGTCATGGATTATGAGGTGCCAAATAAGCAGATTTGTTCCCCCTTTTCAGCTGCATTTTTTCCTATTAAAGAGAAAAAAAAAGAGGAGAGGATACAGTATGTCATCGGATCTGATCAGGAAACCTCTCTGCTATCGAGGTGGGATTAGCAACAGTTCAAGGATATGCTTGATCCTGTGCTGCTAACAAGAACATAAAAAATTCATTAGATATTAGTAAAACCTTTTTCACCATGAAAACTGTTGGTGGTTAAGTGTTAGAACAGGTGCCCAATCAAGCTGTGTGATCCCCACCCTTGGAGAGACTCAAGAGTTTCACTGGGTACAACCCTGAGCAGCCCGCTCTAACTTGGAAGTTGACTCTGCTTTCAGCAGGGCATTGAAGCGGATCACCTCCAGGGTTCCTTTCCCTTTTATTCCGTGATTCTAAATATGTGTCCGGATATTTGGAGATGAATTTATCCCTTGTTATTCCACTAACTTCACTCAATTCTATCTAAAAGATCTGTCCACATGCCATTACAGCAGGTGGAGATGTTGACTTCAGTTAAAATTAGTACAAGTTCTGAGTCTCTGTAGTCCTGTTCCAGTGCCTGTTAAATCAGACCTTTTGTGACTCTAATTCATTTCTCTAGTTTCTCTAATCCATTTATACATGTGACATCTATAACAGCGTGTGGGAGGCAGTTCCACGGTATCACTGTATGAAAAACCCACTCTTCTGTAGCCTAAAAGTTTATCTACTTTTTTATTTGCATTCCTTCTCATTGCCTTCCCTCTGCAGTTTGATGCAAGTTTGTCAGACCATTTGTATGAAGCAGAAACAGTAAAAAAACCCCATCTTGAATAAAAGAGCTTAGTACGTAACACTGGATCGGGAACTGTCAACCATGACAGAAGATGAAAGTGTTGAAATTTAAATAAGCATCCTGGGCAGTGTATTTCTACCTCATCCTCAACGCTAATATGCCTCGGCTGTGATAGCAAGACATTCTGCGTGCAGAAGTTACAGCCTCCTCGAAGAGTAGGACTGGTGTGCAATGGATTGTTTCTCAAAACTTACTCACTAGCAGCAAGCCCTCGGCTTGTTTAAGAGCATCCTTCTGCCCCAGCTGAGGAGCTTGCCCGGGGGTCTCATCGCTCCTGAGAGAAGCCAGATTTGAGCCAGCGACCCGGAGGTGAAAAGCCCTGTTTGCCATTAGCTGTTCTCTGGGGGATGTTCAGTCTTTCCAATTTTAACTGTTTAAGCATTGCTGCGTTTTCTCTGATGGCTGCACTTGGCAGAAGTGAACCATTGATAAGAAATGAGATGAGACCCATTCCCCCGAGGTTTCATCCCTCACCCTCTCCGCTTCAGCTCAACAGTTTGGACAGTGAATCAGTTATTTACTAACATTTTACAGTAGTCGAGCACCAAAATGTCACACTGTCTCTCTAATATAGTCTTTAGCTCCAAGTCGTGCAAGACACTGCTTTGAAATGGCTGGAAATATGCATGACTGCAGCAAGCAGAAACGTTGTACCCAACAGCTTTGCAATCAAGTGGAGATGACTAAATATGAATATTTCCTAATATTTGCATCTCTTCTATTTTGAGAGCAGGTTTTTTTCTGCTTGTAGGCCAGATTCTTCTTGTAGGTTTTAGTAGTGTGAGGAAGAAAAATTGGCTGCTTGGGTCAATCCTTTGTGGTTCTCACAGTTTTACAGTCGCTAGTTGTGTAACCCTTTTTATTACTGGCAGGTGCTGCCGAGGTTTGTTAGTGCAGAGTTGAGTGGGACTAACTTCGGAACTGGCTGTAACAGCTGATCAATTAAAAAGGGGGGGCGTAATTCTCTTTATCGTAGTATTTTCTGCTCTGAGACAGTGCTTGTGGTTCCAGCACGTTGCTAAAGGCATCCCAGCAGCTGCCTTTCAAACCAAACTCATAGGCAGTACCAACAGCAAGCTGGCATGTGGAAGCGCAGATCTCACCAGAGTGCATCTTCTTGAACCTGCTGGCCACTGGAGCCTGCTCTAACTTGCCTGCAAGGCAGTTTGCAGGTGGGAACGGGGTACATTGTGTTTGTAGCCACTTCACAGACTGCTCTTTACAGCCAATGACATGACCTCCCTGGGAGATGGAGGAGTGTGGCATCTCCGAGTCTACACAAGAGATGATTTGTTTCAATAAAAATAATGTTGGCTGTAATAAGCAAATAGTGGACTTTCCCATGAGCCTAATTCTTTTTCCCTAGAGGGTATATAGTATAGGAAATTACTTTTATTCCAGGCATTTCTGCCTTGAATGATGAGTGAGAATGGGTGATTCTATTGAAAGAGCGTAAGATAAAAAAATGAACAGTGATACTGATATATATTTTTTTTAAACAAAATAGCTGAATTAATTCTGTTCAGGTGCTCCTGAGTATGGCCATATTCAGCAGCGTGTTAGAAGGAAACCAAGCAAGACATCTCTTACTGCGTATGGAGAATCGATTTGAGCCAATAGCCTGGAATGTGGGAGTCTGCCACTACAGCTGCGATGCCACCAGTGGAGCCGGATGGCATTCCTCGTGGAGCCTGACAGGATGCCCCGGTGCAGTGCAGTTCTGCCAGCTGTCTCTCTTCCATGCAGTGTAGCACAGTCCATTTACATTCAATTTTGGGTTTATCCTTTGATGAGTGTTTAATAACCATTTCCAAATCTCTGCACAGTTGGAAAGTGACATTGTCAAGAACGGTGCAGCCAGCTGAAATTATGTGGTAATGCTTGTTGTAACAGCACAGGGAAGAAGTAAAGTGGAAAAGTTTTATTTCCTTCAGGGCAGAGTTGGCTAAATGGAATTGAGATATCCTGGGATAAAATAATTACCCTCTTGGTTTTGGCTCACTTTCTGTCGTGAAAGAAATGGAGTGGCATTTTCGGCTAGGAATAAAAAGTCATATATTCTCATCCTAGCCTTGATATCAGCTTGCTGCATGACATTTGAAAAGTCACATGGACAAAATTTTGAGTTTACTTGTTCTACAACCAGGTGCTTATATAAGCCACCTAGTTTTTTAAGGTAAACCCACCACTCTGCTTTTCATTCCGGACACCCAATATTCCCAGCACTTGCTATTTGGGTAATTAACTGTATATTGATACAGGCATTCGGGACTGAACATTTCAGCTTTGTTTTTGCTGTAGGAACTCTGGGTTGCAAGGAAAATTAGTGGAATGTAGAGGCGTGCAGCATCTTCTGAAATAATTTCTTTTATTGCTTAGTTTATTCCTGGTTAAATTAGAGGCAGTAATTCATATCTCATTGCATTGTTTTGAGGCTTTTGATCAATTAGAGTTGGGTACTGCAAGATACGGAACATCGTCGATTGTGATGGATATTAAGCAGAGCACCTGGTGCAAGAAGGGGTCTTAATATTTGCAGTTGCTTTGAGATCTTTGCTTTGAGATGCTATTCAAGTGCTAAGGCTTATTAAGCTTTATCTTAATGCTAGCAACCCACGGCACTGTCAGTGGGGACTAGCTGTTTGTGGCAATGTTCTTTTATTCATGGTATGGTTTACTGCTTTTTCTCTGATCTTTTCCACTGACTGCTTCATATAAATGTTTTGATGAACTCTGTGAGTGCTCAAAAGCCTCCCTTCTTGCAACTCTCCACTATCCTTTTCTCTGTTTTCTTTCTCTGATACTCCACGTTTTTGCTTTGTTTCTTCAGTGCGGCAAAACAGCAGGCGCAGCAATCTCTGTCCTTCAGAGCAAAAGGATTACAGGGGTTAGATGTTGTAAAAGTATACATTGAATGAGTAATTCCCATTAGAAAATCAGTTTGTTGACTAAGGGAAAGTAGCTGGGGAGGAAGGGAAGAGAAGAAAAAGGCTTACTTAAAATTGTTGTTCCCTGTTGAATCCTTGTTAGTGTGAACAGCTGATGTCTGTGGAAACTCTCTAACCTCCTTGCCTTAACCATGAACCTCCTCTTCGTTGCTTTAGCTCCCTTTTTGCTAATAGAGGGGTTAACTCAGCAGATGGCAGTCTCTTTCCTCCGAGTCAGCGCAGAGAGGTAGTGAGCTGGAGCTGCAAGGTGGTTCTGCAGATGCCCTCTTTTGGAGAAGATACAAAGCCCATGCCCTGGTAAACTGGGGTCAGTCAGGACTGCTGCACAGATTTCATGAAAGTAAGTGCGTTCCACCCCTGTAGGCTATAGCTCTCATAATTATGTCCATCTTTCCAAGTTAACAGTTGCTATTTTTATTATACCATAAAATTTGAAAGTGATACAGACATGAGATCTAAGCTTTGTCTCACTAAAGGTAGCTTTATGTGACTGTTGAGCAGTGGAGCTGCTCTTCATTCACGTATGGAAGTGAAAGGGGGGTCGATCCCAACATGTGTAGCAAGGTGTTTGTCCAAAAATATGAGAAAAGTCCTGTGAAGGTATGTAATATGGGTGAAACCCTAATGACAAATGACATGTGAGGAGGTGTGCTGCTCCCAAGGGCAGCTTCTCATACAGAGACACATGTCCTTATGGAGTAGAAGCTCTTTTTTTATTTCATTCGTATTGTGATAGTTGCAGTGAAAACCTGCATTGTGTTTAGTATAACACCAAAAATAATTTGCTTTATATTTTGTTACTAATATTTTATGTAATTGTTAATATTAAAATATTTTAGGAAGAAATGAAATTTGGTATGCGTTGCAGGATTTCTTGTTGAAATACTGAAAACTTTCAGTCCTAAATTAATGAATTAGACTTAAAAAGTCATTCATGAGACTTAAAAAGAATCCAAAGTATATTTTGAAGTTGGGCTTTTGTGGCTTCTGAGTGAGGTTCTGCATGGTTTGACTTACTCCAGGAGAAACCTGGGGTGCTTTTAAACACTGCTTTGGGTTGTCTGCATGTTAGCTTGAGGAGGCAAGTCAAATTCCAGCCCCAGACACCATCATATGATGGCAGAAAGTCAATGTTGGAGTTTCCAGTTGAGGGTCAAATAGTAGACTAGATTTGAAGATAAATTTGAGGGTTTGGCGTTTTTTTTTGACTTTATTCTCATCAGCCAGTACAGTGACCAGAGCATCAACGTATCTGTGAGACAGTGAATCCATTACTAATGGGGCAGCTGCCTGTTACACCAGCTGGAGTTTGTTTAGACCTCTAGCTTTCAGTTCCACGCACTGTGTGCTGCAGTATTCAGGCTTGGAGGTCATATGTATGGATCCTTGTCTCTCTTCCGTTAGTACAGAAGAACATACAGGCCTGATTGGATTAGTTACCAAGTTCATGGATTAGTTATCAAGTTCACTCTAAAATGTCCTTGCTTATTATAATTTTTGCCCTCTGAGCTTAAAGAAAAATAAAATTAAAACCATTAGCTATTTAATACCTCTAATTTTGGAGAGACTGAATACATTTTGGTTAAGTATTTTGTACCCTGGATTTTGACATGCTGTACACTGCCATAGTATTACTATAACACCTGCTTCAAGTTCTTCTTTCTCCTACCTGTCAGTGCATCATTTCATGCTCCACTAAGTGGTGCGAATAGCAAAACCATCTGTTCATTACTCATGTAGCCATTGTGTGAAATATGAATGAAATATCTCATGTCTGAAAGAGTCATTGTCAACTAAGTCCAGCTGGTATGGCTGTATTCTGCCCAGAATCCAGAGTCTGGTTGCTTCCTTCAGTTGTTGTGTTTAGTCTCAGCGCAGTACTTTTTCAAGCAAATGTCTAATCCGTGATTTGAAATTTTCTGTTTATTCACTTCTCTCCTTGAAGTGTACTTCAGGGTTGAGATCCTTGCTAGGACATTAACTGTGACATGAGGTCAGTCTTTGATTTTGTCCTTGTAGGCACCGATAAGTGAATAATATATGCATGTATACCTACAAACGAGGGAAAGAGATTAATTTGTTACATGTTACAGGAAGTTAAAGGATGTTTTAAAGAACTCATTTTTTCCCCCACACTGTCTTTACTGAAATAACTTCCGTCAGAAGTTTTTGCCACCAGGTCTAGAGTTCCATCTTTGTCAAAGCTATTCGTACTGTTCTTTCTTTTGCAAGAAAGAATTGTTCCTTGGGAAGCCATCATTGTCAGTACTGCACAGATCAGATGGCAATGGCTTCTAAAATAGCAGGTTAATATCCCTGTCTGACAGGATTAAATGCTTAACAGTGATTCTTGCTTTTACAGCTATCAGGGTAAGTGATGCCATATGCAATGATAAAGATGTGACATTGTTCAGCTTGCCTTTTGGAGAATGATTAAATGACATGCTTAAATCCTTTGTGGCCTCAGGTTTGATGGTACTGAGCGATACAGTGGAGCAAAGCAGCTATACCTTAAGTGAGGAACAATGGCTAAGTTACATATCTAAAATTTAGTTTATACTTATAAGTTGCAGGCAGAAGAAACAGCACACACTATTTTCATTTGCAGCTAACAAACTGATATACCGTAAAATCCATCACTGGTGTAAGCTCTCCCACACTCCTCATGAAAGCACTCATTCCTTTTGGGTGGAAAAGACTGGATGACAACGCATTCAGTAAAACCTGAACCTGCATCACCTCTTTAGACTTCGGGGTAAGATTCTGTTTGTGAATTTAAATATCTGAATAGACTTGTCTACATGTCAAGCAGGAGCCTAAGCTTCTATTATAAAGTCAGTAAAGATCTCATTGTAAGAGTCTAAAGCTATTCAGCTTCTAAAGCAATGCAGTCTAGGGCTCTTCAGCTAGCCAGATTTAAGTTTCTATTTTAGGATGAGCAGAGCAACTGACATGGACGCTGTTGATTGTAATGAGTGCTCAGGTGACTTCTTCGTGTGTGAACGCCTGTGTGTGTCCACCTGTGAGCTGGATCCACGCCTTTCTTTGTGCAGTTTGCAGCAAGATGAGTATGCCTTCTCATAATCCATGGAACAAACTGGACCATTGCAGCACAACAGATGAGGAAGGTTTGACTTGTTGAGATACAGCTGTCAGGGTCAGGTGAACCCAAGGTCAAAGATGGATTATTTTCTCCAGACAGACTTGTGCGGGCTTTAACATCTGTACACCTGAGGCATTGAAGGAACAGCTGAGCTGCAGTATTTTGAGGCTGTCATAGGACCTCAACAATAAATGTAGGTACTGAAACAGAGGTTGATGTCTAAATATCTTGGATGATTTGGGCCTTGGCATTGTGCACTGGTTGCTGTTGTAGGTGACCCTGCTCTGGCAGGGGGGTTGGACTAGATGATCTCCAAAGGTCCCTTCCAACCCTGACTATTCTGTGATTCTGTGATTCTGACATCATATTTAAAACCAGTATTTGGAGTGATAGTTTGATCTGCCTCCATATTTTTTATTGATAGCATAGAATTAAATAGTTGTGTTGTATGATACTAATCATTCATGCTAGGATATTGCAGAAGACAGTGCTGGGAGAGATCTCAAGTGCTAAAGTGGCCATCATATCTCCAAAGTCAGGATCAGCTGTAACCAGTATATTTGCTGAAGGCCTTGGAAGTGTGGAGCTTAGCAGGTAGGTGCCTGGGGGCCTCATCCACCACTGTCATGCTGATAGTCCTGTTGATCTGGGTTCTGTTACAGGTGTTTAGGGAGCTTCTCTTCATGCTTAAGTTTTTCTCCAGTGTGGAGGTAGGAAAAGAGTACTTACTCTAACTTTAGTCTATTCAGTCTTTTGGCTGTTAATCTGTAGCCCCTTAGTGTTTTTGTTTTGACTATCATGTATTATTTCACATATAGAAATGACATAATTAACAAAAATATTAGGAATATGAGAATTCTTAGACTAGATATTAATATAAGATTATTTCTTTCTTTTAAAATGATTAGTTGTAGCTGTCTGGCATAAGCCTTCCGCCATCAAGAGTAATTCTATAGTGATTCTTTAGTATCTCTGTTGTGTAGCTTTAAGAGATCCTGGTAATGGAAAATTAACCCTTATATAATCAGGCATCTAACACTTTACAGCAGGATAAAATATAACCTGCAGGTTTGTATTATGTGCAGTTTGCAGGCTTGTAGGATGTGAGCAGGTTTGGGTCAGCCCTAATGCTATGAAGTGACGCAAAGTTCAGAAATCTGGAAAGCTGCTGGTGTTTGCTTTACTTAATAAAGCAAACTGTAAGTCAAACATTTAATCACAGCATTCTGGAACAGGGGGCCTGTTTTAATACAGCTCTTTTATTGGCCTCTTTGTAGTTCAGAAATAATAAAGGCCATCCTGGTGGATAAGGTGTTTTCAACGTATGTCTCATGTGGAACCTTTATTTTCAGACACAAGCCTTGTATAACAATATGAATCACCAACACGAGAGCAGTTCTGATCTACGGTGGTTTTTCCAGTAGGGAAATAACCTGCTGAGTTTATTAATGTTTGTCTAATTTACATCATTAGGGTCATTTTTAAAATAGCGCTGTCTGTTTGCTTTATAGCCTGCGCGAGTGTTGGGAGGAGGGATGCCAGAGTGCGAGCACTGCTCGTTTCTGAGCAGACGGGAAAGCAGAGCCTTGCATTCTCCCAAGTGCTCCCTGAGCAGACGAGAAAAGCTTTGAGTCTTCAAGCTCTGATGGCCTGCACACCACCGCAGGTGTACATGTTTGTGTGTTTTTTCTAATTCCTCAAAAGACCTTTGTGACTGCAAGAGAAGAACAGGGCAAGGGAGGTGGGAGAATGGGGCATTGTGTGCTCAGCAAGGAGTCAATATGAGACCCATTTCAAGATTTTAAAGGAGAGTCTGTGCCATCCCTCTTCTTACAGGTGTTGCACATACCAATTAGTGAAGGGGGATTTTTGCAGCTCGTTGTGTGCTGATTTGGCAGTGCCTGCGGAATTCAGTGGGGTTGTCCTTGTGCTGCTGGTGGTGGAGAGGAAGTTCAGCAGTGGCGCTGGGAATGCTACAGTGGTTCTGAAAGGCTTGTCCAGCTACTCTGAAGCATCCTGTCCTCTGAGGGACGGAAGATGTTTTTTTATGTCATTGCAGGAGACAGTATCATGCCTGTTACTACCACTGCTAGCAGTAATACAGGTGAGACTATTTGGTTGAAAAGACTGATCTGGAGGTCAGACTGAAATTCTGTGTTTTGTTTTGCTTTTTTTTAATTTTTCTCCTTGTTCATTATCAAAGGGCAATAAATGAAAGGAAAAGGTAATACTGCGATTGAAATCTAGCAGACCAAGTTTTGATTTCTGTTCTCCAGTGAAAATCTGGAGTCTCTCTTTGGTTTGCTAGTTACTGTGAGTTTACTACAATGAGATTGGAATTTGATCAAGCTATGATTTTTGTGAACTGTTTTTAATTGATATCTGTCTGTCTGTCTACACATACATAGGTGATATGTGGACAGTTGCCTGTACTTGACTAAAATTGTACTTTATTGTAGTAGTGGCAGAATTAATTCAGCTCCACAGTTTCTGTGGCTAAATCCTTTTTACTTGAGTAGGAAAAAATTAAGGAATTTTCCAGTCTGAGCTGTAGCACCTGTTGAGTTTCCCAGCGAGGAATGAGGTCCTCTGTCCTGTAGTGCATCCAGCCAGGCATGTAAAGCAGAAGCAGAGATTTGGAAAAATCCTGATATTTGCTGTTTGTGAGTTTTTAACATTTAAACTTAACTCTCGCACTAGGAGAGCATTACACAGATTCCTTGGAGAAGAGTGTTTGAATGACTGATTGTCCTTGTGTAAATATATTGCAGAATTTAAGACTTTGAAATTATTTGGATTTTTGATAAAAAGGAACTCTGAAAGAGCTGTTTAATCTGGTACGCTGACTGTACTTGGTTCTGTATTAGACTGTAAGGAAGAAGTTACATGCAACATATTTTCTTCTTTTTCCTGAGTAGGAAATTTTTTGCTTCTCTTTGTGTGAACAGCTGCTCAGCTTCAGGTGAAAAATGTTAAAGTTTATGGGATTGCCAGCTGGAGCCAATTAAAATCTAATGGACCAGAGTTGGCACTAAAATATCTCTTTCTGCCCTAGCAATGTAGAATTTTTGTTCTGCTGCTTATACGTGATTTAGAAGGTTTACAATGTTGTTAAGAAACAAATGTACTCATCATTTTGAAAACCGAGATGTGTTTGAATTTAAAATCTGACACAGAAATAAATAAATATATATACTTTGGGTCCTTTAGTGAAGTCATGGTTACACCAGGCACGGAGTTGTGATAGGGTCATAGACTAGTTTGCATTGGAAGGTCACCTAGTCCAACTGCCTCTGCAATAAGCAGGGACATCTTCAACTAGATCAGGTTGCTCAGAGCCCTGTCATGCTCATCCACTGTGATTATGGGACTTTCCCTGCCTGATGTTCTCCCCTGAATATATGAGACGGAAGCAGAGAGCTAAATGACTTGCTTTGGTCACACCAAGGATCTGCTACACACCTAGGAAAAAAATGCAGGTCTTAAGATGGATGATCTGTCTTTTAGTTCTGACTGCCTCAAGCAAAAGAAACCTAGGACAAGACTGGGAGCTTAAGTTACAATATTGGAGAGAAAAAATCATCATTATTGACAGTAACATGGGCAAAGGGAGACGTGGATGAGGTGTGCTAGAGGGACAGAACAGAAAGTGAGAGCTCAGCAAAAAGAATTGATTTTTGGAAAAAGAATTCAGTTCATTTGAACTGGAAGGAGCTGCTGTTTGTTCTTGAGTGATATGATTCAGACTATTCTATTTGTGCAAAGTAAAGGCTTAAAAGGCATTTTTTGCCTTTCCAAAATGAAGTATTTTCAAAGATTGAATTGAGACTTTTTGACTTAGTTTTGAAGGCGGGGAGAAATTTTTTTTTCCAAAACATACAAATTTCACCAACACTGTAAGAAACATGGCTTGTATAGGCAATCTTTCTATCTAGGAAACCTTTATTTTTCTTTACTTTGTGTCAGTTTAACTGCATTTCACTTCAAGTTTTCAGTGAGAACATTTGATCGGTTAGCAACCAAGGTTTGCCTGATAAACAGGAACTCAATTGCTTGGGATTGTTTCTCCGCATTCTTAAAAGATTGCTCAGGGCACAAAAGATACATGATAAGGGAAAGAAATGATTTTTAAGGCATAAACCTGGAGCATATTATCCTGTGCTTTCCACAAACAAGCAGGCTGTGCATTTGAAAGAGTGAGAAATGTGAATAGTGGGCATTTTAAAGTGTGATAAACTTGGGCATGATTTCTCTATTTTGCTATTCATAGGGCAGATCTAAGCTGCTTTTAAGCATTCTGCCATTTATTCAAAGATTTCTGTATTCAAAGACTGGTCAACATGACTGATTTTAATAATGAACTGACCATTTTTAACCCCAAAATGGGCTATTCCATGCACGTGTTCATACATGCTGAGGGTGGTGAAGTTGCTCTAGATGGCAGGAAGAAAGAGAATTGGGAGAACAATAATAAAAGAGCATGAGAAAAATTTGAGTTTAGAGATGCTTCTATGGAATGGATTACACAAAGCCTGAAAACCTTTATATTTGGATGAGGTGCTTCAAAATGTCAAAGGAGGGTCACAAAATCTAGGGTGCATCTAGTGTAACGGTAACTGCAAACAGTTGATGTCTGTCCTGCTTTCGCTTGTCACAGTGTTTTGGTGGCTCCTGGGTGACCAGTTTTGTTGGCTCCTGGTTGACCAGTCCTTCTTGTGAGTGAAGGTCAGTTTGTGTTGAGGTACTGTTAGACCACTCAGAAGTGAAGGTGCAGAGCTTGGAGAGCACTGTCCTCAGAGAAATGAGACTAGGCCCAGGTCTAATTTGGTCCTAATTTTCATTTTTTTCCATAACTTTCTTTTTCTAAAGCCTTTGGGAACCATTTCTATCTGTTTTTGTGCAAATACATTAATGAAATTACAAATAACTTCTTGGAGCTTTACACAGCTAAAACTATGTAGTTCCCCTCTTTATGATATATTCATCTCCCCTCAATACTGAAACCAAGGATTTGAACAGAACTGGAGATCATACAGCTGTAGGGTCCTCAGGTACAGGACTGAGAGATGCTCTCAGGAAACCACTGGAAATGCTGTATAGGTGGTGTTATTATGCCTGTATCACAGCCAGAGCACTTCCCTCTCTGAACTTGTCAATGTGTCACTTATAATGGGCATTAAATTTAATATTTGGAGAGACACACAACTTCATAATATTAATAACAGCTTCATAATGTTAAAGAGAAAGATATAACCTAATTGGAGAATGAATGTAGACTTTTTGGCTGCTTTTCAGGCAGGAGATTTATTAGAAGCACTGTAGTACTCTAATTCCTAATCCATCTCCTCTCCCCCAGTTTACAGTAAGTTACTCCATTGCCTCTCTCTTAAGAGTACTCTTGAAATGGCATCTTGTTATGTACCTGTTTTTTGGAGAACATTGTGGAGGAAAAAGAAAAAGAAACCAATCCAAACTAGAATATGGATGATTCATAGTAAGAACTATTGAGGTTGTAAAAAACCCTAGTAGGGATTCTGACGAGTTGGCATATCTCCTTCCACATCGATAAATTTGTCACTGGTGAGTGTTTATTCCTTCGCAGTGGTATGATTTATGCTGGACCTTTTGTACTGCGTATGTGGACCTATAGCTCATCCTCAAACAGTAAAAGATGAACTCTGACTAATAGATCTCAGTGACTATCCTACAATTTATGCAGGATTAGTATTTTAAAAGGGTAGTGTGTATGATTTAAGTAGGATTTGAGTATATAGCCGTGGTTTGTCCTTTGCTGTCAGCAAAGGCATCCTAAGTTCATTTCTTTAAAGAAGCTCCAGGCCAAATGTCAGGAAAAATTAAATCAAGCAGTGATGTAGTCCCGTAGGGAAAATGTATTTCAATTGTGAGGTATTCATGGATATAATGTATCATCCTGTAGTCTGTGACTGTTGGGTGTACTTACAGGCAACGTGGCTTGGTAATTGCTACTTGTTAAGAAATTTGGCTATGATAAAAAACAACCTGCCAGGGAGAGAGACAGTTTTGTTAATTTTATTTATGAGACTTTCATCAAAATTGGAAGAATGTGTCTATGTGGTGGCAAATCCTCAGTGACAGAGCATCTTTAATATAAACAAACATTATTTTTGTCTTTCAGCAAGGAGATACCATAATGTTTTAGAGCTTTGGCTTCTGCAGTCCGAGAAACAAGTTGGACACAAGCCCCTTATTTTCCTCAGCCACCAACATTTTACTACCCAATTCGCCCTTCCTGAGGGCAACTGTAAGTGAATTTTCTGTCTTTCCAACAGATGTGGGACAAAGCTTGGTTTGTTGGATCAGCCTGGATCCAAACCTGGAAAGAATTAACTCCACCTTCTGTAGTTTTATTTTCATAAAGATTTTTTTTTTTTTTTTTCCTGGCATATTCTAAATAAAACAAACCAGACCCTTACATTTCAGATTATTCTTTAGTGTGGATACCTGACCCAGGAGCAAGATCAAGTAGATCATAATTAGAGGCCTGGCAAGCTGAGATGGAGCCACAAACTGCCTTTCCATGAGACACCTCTCTGCCCATGCTGTTGTATTAGTTTATTCTCTAAGCTCTTCTGGGGCATAGAGGCTTGCAGTGGTTTTCTTTATCATCTTTAATTACAGATGGGTTAACTTTGTGGTATCATTAGCCACAAGCATTGATGTGTAGCATTCAAACCTCCATGTCATTCTTAGCCCTGTTGTTTGATTACTGTGACACATTACATGTGGAGCAGACATAGAATTTAAGAAGAGTATCTTTTCAGATGCAAATGGACATTTAAATCGGAAGAAGCTGATGCACATTTGATAGCAGCATCCTTCCAGAATGAAAAGATTTATCACCTATTGAATCGTTAAGGAACAATAGACCTGCTCCCTCAGCTGGCCAAAATCTTTGTATTGCTTTGGGCTTTAGTGACACTCTGACATTAATGATCTAACCCAGTATTGTTCCTATATCTGAGGAAGAGAGCAAAGAATCCATGTTTCATGGATTTATTTTAAGGATGTGAGAAATAGAAGGGGCCAGATTCTGCTTCAGCTTGTGCCACTCGAAGTCCGGAAGAGGTGAATTAAAAACCTGAGGGATGAATTAAAAACCTGAAGTAATTTTAAGCAGAACACTTGTGTTATTCCACAGTAACACTTCCCTAGCCAGAAGCTTAAAACCAATGACAGAAAAGATTGAATCATAAGAATTTCTGAATAGTTTCATTGTGTGCTAGCACAATGAACGAGATGTTCTGGGCAAGGAAATAGGTTGCACGGAGTTTTGAATAGGGGAAAACCCTCATGTAGTTAACCCTTTAGAATCTGCAGACACAGGGAAGTGTCACACCAGCTGTAGGCAGGAAAACTCAGGATGGGCTGTTGCCGGACAGGTTCATCTGTCCCTTGTATGTCTGGTAAGACAGTCCTTTTGGGGAATACTTTGTTATTCATGGTCTATCTGCAAAATAGTTCTCTTCACGTCAGATTCAGCTTTGTTTATCACTTTTTTTGTGTGGATTTATTGAATTAAAAGACCTATCTAAAGGAAGACAAGTTTTTGTCGTATCCTTTAGTATTCTTCCTATATGTCTTGGAAGAGTAATTAATTACGCAGGGTCTGTTGGAACTAAAGTACTTTGGGAGACAGTTAACCAACGCCTCTTCACTGGATAGGAAGTTGGTTGACAGATCAAAGTGCGTTTTTCCCATAGTAGTGAGCAAAAGATTTTAATTGAGCTGCCCATGTGACCATAAGAGGTGATCTCTTTTCCTGGGAAGTCAAGGCTGATTTTGAATTCCTTGAGTCTTTCCAAAGTGCATTTCATTACGGTGGCTTTCCTTTGTTATATTGCTGTAACACTTTGCTTTGCTTGATTTTTAGTAGTTTTCCCCAGGTTTTTCCAGAGTCCAGCCTAAGTAATACTGTGTCACCCACAAGCATCTCTTTAAACTATTTAGATTTCTAATGGTGATGTTACATAAACCCAAATTTACTAAAAGCATGGAAGCATGTCTATTGATTAACTTCTTGTATAAATGTTTTGTATATTTCTTATATAAATGCTTTTCTAAACATCAGTACTGTCTTAGACCAATACCTAGTGTTCACAGCTCTTGGGTGAATAAGCATTTGTTCCGATCCTTTCTTCCCCAAGTTCTCACTTATCTTATTTCCTACTGGTTTTCCTGTTTTATTTGATATTGCTGCCTGCAGTATTTTTTCTCCTTTGGTTTGTCTCATTTCCAGTTATTTCCCTCTTTCTTCATTGGAACCAGTAATTACTCAGTTTTTCCTAGATAATGTCCTCAGCTAGTCTCCTCATTTTTTTTTTTTTTTTTCATGCTCTCTCTCTTTTTGAGAGGTTCTTTCCTCCAACTCAGTTATTTTATGCAGGTAGTTCAACTATATTTCCCCATTCTGCTGTGATTATATTGGACATGAGATGGTGCTTGTAGTAGCTGTTGCCTCTTGTATAGTTGTTCACCAATACATGCAGGTATTTCCTTCCTTTTTTAGACACTCATTCATTCCCATGGGCCCTGGCTGAGAGATGGGAGCTCTCACTGAAGCTATTAAAAAAGATTTGTTAAGAGGCAAAGAAAAGAGTGTTCTGCAATTGGTAAATGAAGTAATGGTTGCTGAAGAAGATTGAAGACATTACAGTTGTTGGCAGTTGTGATTCCTACCCACTCTTCTTTGGCAAAACAATTTACGTAGATGTTACCAAAGGACTTTCTAGGTACACTGGCCGCCTTGGAGTGGCGGAGATCTCACGTGTACTTACCGTCTGCTCCTGGCCTGGATTTGCTTGTGGGAGGTGAGGAGAGCACAGCCCAGAGCCAACCTGTGCTGCAGATGGCAGTGGGAGCTGAAGCAGCCTCTCTCAGATCAGTGAAACCTAGCTGTCCAGGCCTGCAGCTTCCTATTTCTTTGCATTTATCCTTTGAAAAGTGTGGTTAAAATTTTCAGACTCATTTATGTAGTTTGGTGCATAATGATAAATATGCTTTTTCACAGAAGCCATTTGTAGCACAATGGTTATGTTGCACTTTTATTTCTGAAGACTTTGGGGATTCTTTCCGGGCCATATGACTCACAACTTTGAAGTCACTGAGCAAAGGGTCAAGCCCTTCCTCACTCAATAGATGCTTTCAGCTCCAAGAGCTACTAGTACATTCAGGGCTAAAAATCTTGGCTATTGAAACAGCTGTAGCTTCAAAATGTCGTGAAGCTGCATTAACGCTTCATTTCCTGCAGTGAATCATTTTGCTTATGAAAGTATTAGAGCTAGGGACATTTAAAAGAAAAAAAAAAAAAAANGATATGGAATAATTATGTGTTCCTAAGCCTTTCCAATTGATCTACTGTTGTGAAAATATATTCAGTAAATTCACCTGAGTGACTTTGGACGGCAAAACACAAGGACATTATGAATAAAAGAAATACTTATTTTCCTGATATAATGGAGTGTTGTGACCACAGGAACATCATTGTCAGCCTCCATTCTAGATTAGAGTATGTTTGTTGTCAGAAAAATGCACATGTGGTTCAGAAAGTAACTGCAAAATTACTTGCGGGGCTTCATATTTATTCCCTCCCTCTACTTTCTGGTCTTAAAATTTAATTTTGGTTTGGAAAATCAAGCTCTTCCTGTTACTGTAAGCAGGAAGGTGTTTTTTTTTTTTTTTTTTTTCCTAAGAGAAACCAAATGGCAATTTTGCTGGATGAGGAAATAGGAAAAATAAAGCCTAGCTGTCTTCTCTTGATTTGCTTTCTGGTACGACTCATATTTAAACTATAATTTAGTTTTTAAAATATTCAGATTTAAGGGAGCAGATGCTTGGAAAAAAGAATGTGCCATTATTAATGAATTGTTTCTATCAGTAGCTGCATTTTCAAGCAGCACTGTCTTCCCCGGGCTGTATTAGCACTGTGAACAATGAAAACAGAAAAATGCAATGTCATAGATAAAATGTATACTCATTAGTATTCCCCTGTTTTCCTCCAAGTATTCATCTTCTGCATTTGTCAGCCATACTTTAAAATATGACGTAAAAATTGTTTAAATGTTTGTCAAATGGGGATGTAGGAGTTAGGAAATGCTGTAATGAGAAGTTATTTCAATACATAAGATAATATATATGCTATGTAATACACACAGTTTGATATTATTAAGACATTATTGCAGAATTAACAGATTTCAGAAAGAGACTATGTAACAGCCAATGAATATGATATATTGCAAATAAGGTCATCTTGTTATACAGCTAGAACTAATAAATTCATACTGCTCAGGATTGTTTTTCTATATACATTTATCCTTCAGTGGCATTTGAATTTTTTTTCTTTGTGTCTCAAAACAACAAAAGAACTTATTGTAAGAGCTCAGAAACAATGAAAATAGAAGGAAAACTAAGAAAAAAGAGGAGGCAAAGATCATTGCAGAGGATGGGTCACAGAGAATGCTCCTTCAAAAGTATATTTTTATGTATTTTAATTTCAAGAATATAATTTTAATGGGAGACTGTAACCTGCCAAGATAGAGTTGCCTAAACAAAGAGAAAAGGAGACTGTCTGTGCTTTCAGTCTTTAAACTGTTTTAAGTTTGAAAGTGACAACAGAAAGTTTTAAATTTTCTGGGTTTATAATTAAGTGTTTGAATTTTAAATGCCATTTCCATCTAGTTGCCTCCCTGTTTTTGATTTCACTACTGAGAAATGATAAGATGTGGAAAGATCTGGGAAAGGAGGAAAAAACCAAACAACCTGGGATGGGGGGGGGGAAAGGAGACCTGTAAGTTTTGTCAACGTAATTAAACAAAATCTCCAAACCTCTTTTTCAAAATGTTGGGGTGTTTTTTCCCCTCCATATTTTTAATTATGGAGAAATCCATTTTTGTCTGCAAATACCTACTTTGAAAACAAATCGACTAGTTGTACTTTTTAAATTATCATGGTAGAAGTGAGAACATCTAGCATGTTTCTGAATAGTGTGACAACTACAATTGCCCATGTAGGGAATAATTTTTTGAGTAGAGGGATCTTCAGTCCAGGTGTGAAAGACATGGCAAGATCAAGTGGCTGGAAACCGAAGCAAGACAAATTCAAGTAGAAGGTAAAAGCACAGGTTTTTAACAGGGGTGTGGGGGGGAGTGTTATCCATAGGAATGTCTCATCAGGGAATGCTGCTCTATCTCCATCTCTTGATGTCTCACATTGGTAGTACAGCTTTCTAAAGAGATACTGGAAGGAATTGGAAGATTTCTGAGTTTTATGTACTCCATTCTGTCAGAGGCGAAGTCAGATGAGATATCACAGCAGTCCTTCTGGTCTTAAAGTCAGAATCTATGAAATGTTTTCAGGCAGCTTTGTGAGTCTCTCCTCTATGGCTGTGAGATTCATCCTACATGCTGAGCCGGAGGAACCAGATGCGTTGCAGAGAAAGGCTTATCTGACTGTTTCAAGGAGATGGTTCAGAAGACCCGCATAATCCAGTACAGCATGTGGTATAGCCAGGGCTGCCATGTCATCTTCTGTGAACTATTTGACAGCTGTGTGTGTTGGCTTGTAAATGCATACAGCTGGACACCCTCATATCTCCTCTGCACGTGCTTTTCTCCTCTCCATTCTAATTCCCACCTCATCCCCATAAAGCTGGTAAACATGCAGCAGTGTCTTGATGTCCTCTTTGTCACCTGAAGAACGTATTGCTCATATTGCTGCAACCCATCTCTTGAAGAAACTTTCATTTGGGAAAAGGAATTTTTGAGCCCAACAGTACCTGATCTCTCCTGTAGCTTTTACCAAGGATGCTAATTGCAAAGCCAGGGAGAGGAAGAGGAGGAGGAGGGACATTTCTGTGAGGTGGACAGCTCTTTACTGATGAGTAAAGGGTGTCCTGCTGAGAGCCAAGGTCAGCACTGGAGAGGTACATTTTTCACCTGGTTTTAATGTTGTGTGGAGTTAGATGCGGTGTTGCTAGCATTTCTATCCATACAGAAATGTACTTTGCAGGTCACATTTTGTAATTTCAGGCAAAGAATATGTGGAAGAGTCAGATGTAGCTGCCATCATTAGTTAATGAGTTGTTAGCAGCATGAAATTAAAGATACTGAGCAGATGGTGAACATCCTCTGAGTGAGCGTGGTGGAATGACCCTAGCTGGACACTGGGTGCCCACCAAAGGTGCTCTATCACTCCCCTCCTCAGCTGGACTGGGGAGAGGTAATACAACGAAAGGCTCGTGGGCTGAGATAAGGACAGGGAGATCAGTTGGCAACTACTGTCACGGGCAAAACAGACTCAACTTGGGGAAAATTGATTTATTACCAGTCAGATCAGAGGAGGATAATGAGAAATGAAAACTAGATCTCCAAACACCTTCCCCCCAGCTCTGCATTCTTTGTGGGCTCAACTTCACTCCTGATTTTCTCTACCTCTTCCCACTGAGCAACACAGGGGGGTGGGGAATGGGAGTTGCAGTCAGTTCATCACGTTTTTTCTGCCACTCCTTCCTCCTCGAGAGCAAGACTCCTCACACTCTTCCCCTACTTCAATGTGGGGGCCTTCCCATGGGCGACAGTCCTCCATGAACTTCTCCAGTGTGAGTCCTTCCCAAAGACTGCAGTTCTTCGTGAACTGCTTCAGTGTGGGCCCTTTCCATGAGGTGCAGTCCTTCAGGAACAGACTGCTGCAGCATGGGTCCCCTCTAGCAGGGTCACAAGTCCTGCCAGCAGACCTGCTCCAGCATGGGCTTCTCTCTCTGTGGGACCACAGGTCCTGTCAGGAGCCTGCTCCAGCATGAGGTCACAACCTCCTTTTGGCAACCATCTGCTCTGGTGTGCGGTCTTGCATGGGCTGCAGGTGGATATCTGCTCCACTGTGGACCTCCATGGGCTTCAGGAAGACAGCCTACTTCACCATAGTCTTCACCACAGGCTGCAGGGGAATATCTGCTCTGGTACCTGGAGCACCTCCTCCCTCTCCTTCCTCACTGACCTTGGAGTCTGCAGGGCTGTTGCTCTTGCATATTCTCATTCCTCTCTTCTCCAGCTGTAGTTGTGCAGTTTTATTTTTTTTCTCCCCTTCTTAAATATGTTATCTCAGAGGCGCTACCACCATTGCTGATGGGCTTGGCCTTGGCTGGCGGCAGGTCCATCTTGGAGCCAGCTGGCATTGGCTCTATTGGACATAGGGGAAGCTTCTAGCAGCTTCTCACAAAAGCCCCCCACTACCAAAACCTTGCCATGCAAACTCAATACAATGAGAGAGGCTGTTGCATGCAAACGGGAGGGTTTCACTTTAATCATACAAAGATGACTGAAGAGTTGAAAAAGTTATTTAAGGATATGCAGGGCTAATACTCATACTAGCTGAAGGAGTGCAAATGGGAGAAGAATTTTGTTCAATTTTTCTTGGTTCTCGATCACTTTGAATGCAGTGACAAGAACGAGGATAGTATTAAAGATTTGTGGGCCAGGATATACAGTTCCCATTGATTAAATAACATGGCTTCATAGTTGTCCAGTGGATAAAGAAAAATAATTTAAAGTTCACATTTTAAAGGGGGAAGATTGAGACAACTGAAATTAATCTGAGTTTTTCTCAGTACAGGATTTTGCCAAAAGAGGAGCCTGACTTACGCTAGGGTCAGCTGGAGGTGGCTCTGGTTCCTGATTTGCCCGAACTTGTGCCTGCATGATGGAGCAGCCAGGGTAACGTGCTGTCTGTCAGGGTCCAAGTCTTCCTGAGGAGAGGGGAAGAGGAGTTGGGTAGAGCTGAGATGGTGACTTTGTGCCTGCTCAAGACTCCCTCTTGGAAAGAGACAGGACACCTTTTAGTGGCTGAATTTTTACTGTCCCAGTGGACAAGAGGAAAGTAGCATCAGGTTAAATTGCATGCTCCAAAACAATTAATTAGTTAACTCTTGATACATCAGAGTGTTTGTGCAGGATTAGTCAGCATTAATACTGGGCCAGTAGGAGTTAAATTGTTTTCCCAGAGTCTCAGAAAGGAGTGAAGTCAGAGCCAGGATTTGAAGCCAGCGTTTGAAGCCACGTCCTGCAGTTGAACAATGAGGCTCGGCTCTCTTTTCATGGGGTACCGAGCAGCTGGGTAGAAACATCTATTATTTGTAATGTACATATTCAGAATATCTGCACAATTAAATTGTGGCATTGATCCTTCAGCAGTTGCATTTGAGATCTCTGTGGACTAGAGGATTCAGACCTTAGTAGATTTTATGTTTCCTAAATTGATTTTGTAATTATGTTTTCACTATTTCAAATTTTCCCCCTGAAATAACAACACTTGATATACTTTCTCCATCTGTCTCTGTCCGGATTCGAATGGTTTGTGGGGTAAATTTAATCTCTCTATTGCATCGTTAGATTCAACCGCTTGTCAGCATTTCCATCCTGAGCTGTGTTATGGAGGTCTTTGTAACTCATCTGTGTACTAGTGAAATTTGGGCTTAAATGACTAAGATGTGAGTGGTTTTCTCCCCTGTTGCTTATGGGTAATTAAAATAAATTGGTATGAAATACATTTTTAAGTTTGAGGAAGACCTAATGTTTAGACAGGGAATTGCTTAGGAGGTTGTTTTTTGCTGCTTACACTTAGATAAAGCCTGCCTCATTAGTGCAGTTTGCAGTTATTGTTAATTAGTCCATGCAAAACAAAGCAAGGAGGTTGTTTGCCTAATTTTCTTCTAAATCTCACCTTTTTTAAACTGGTGTTATTCCAGCGTCTCTAATAGAATTACTGTAGATTTACACTTAATGACTACCATGACATGCTGAATAATGCTCTCCAAGTCAAATGTGTTCCTTACTTGGTAAAACCTGAACTCTGCTATCTTCAGTTGCATTGAGTAGTGTCTCAAGCCAAACAAAGGTATAGCTCATTCCCCATGCGTACTTCGGGCACCTATATTTAATTCCATGTATTTACTGCTGTAAGCACTGTATGCCCAGAGGGTGCAGACTTACACAGCTGTGTCTCCTCTTACATGCAATTCGTTTAAGCTGTTTGCTGCATTGACACACGGTGAGGCAAAGTGTTGACCCAGGGCTTGTGGCAGCGTGAGATCTGAACTTTGTGCTTACACCTAACTCAAAATATCCTCACCTGGAATAACTGCCAGCTTTTTCTGTGGTCGATGGTATTTGTGCCATCTCATCCCTCTCTCCAAATCTAAGTGTGCACAATGTGGACATTAAGGAAATTAAATCAGCTGTTGAAGTCACAGTTTAGCAACCCTGCTTTGTGTCTGTAGTTCCATGCATGCTCAAAGAACCAGGTGTGTGGGTTACTCAGTGTGAGATTAATTCATCAGGAATGAGAAGGACACAGGTAAAGGTTCTGAAGACAAACAAGCAAATGTGATCAGTTGACATGTTTTAAAATACACTGCTGCATGCGCCTTGGCACATTGAACAGTATCTTTTTCTAAGACTGACATACAAGTGGCAATGCAGGACCATTAGAAACTAAAAGTATAAGTAAAACTTCTTATATTCTTTCATTCACAATGCAACAAGTGGAGACCGAAAGGGAAGTCTGCTTTTTCCCAGAGAGATTTTAAATGAGAATAGCATTAATGAGGATTAAAAACCCAAATGCTTGCTGTATAGGTAGCAGGAGTCAACCGGGAACATTCGTGCCATTCTGCTGCAGCCAGTGTTTCTGTTTCACCACTCTCTGTGCATCATGCAGTGGGTTATACCAGTGGAGCTCCTGGAAGGAAAGAGTTACAAAATCTTCTTAACCTGATAACAATCTCTACTCTGCTGGCTAATGATGCCCAACTTAGAATCCCTTTTTGGTGGCTGTGTTGAGTTTATAGCAGTGTGTACTCTGATTAGTGCTTCTGGCAATTTGCTGGGCTATTTATTTCTGAGAAGTGACCTGTGTTACGCCAGTGCTGCATATAGGACAGTCTGGGGCCCCTTTAAGTATTAGGTGCTGGATGATCAAGGCTAACAAAACACCTTTGGACTCTGGAGAGTCCTGCAGACTTGGGAGGTTGATTTGTCAGCAATCACATTCTGAAGCTGCATTTCTTGACTTGCTTTGTGCTGTCCCTTCCTTATGTTTGCTTAGAAAATAAATCTCCCATATTCAGTGCCGGATGAAACGTTGACTCATCTGAAATCATCGGTGCCAGCATTTGACTCCAGATCTTTCCAGCCCTCATGCTTTCCTCTGCCCTGGGAAGGATTAGGGATAGCTACTAGCCTCTGAACATGAGCTCTGCCTTTCCACTCCAATTCCACAGGATGCTTGTTTGGGAATAGTCCTGATCTTGTCAGAAATGTTTACTGTATACACTTTTGCTCTTACTCAAGCACAAATAGTACTTTTTTTTTTTTTTTTTTTTTTTTTTTTCAGTTGTCGGGGTCAGTTGCATTCACATAGTGTAATCCAATATTCAGAGGAGTAGGAAAATTCTCCAAAGTACTTCTGGCTCTTCAAGAATTTTAAGCTTTGAAAATTAACTTTTGGCAGAAGTCTAGTGTGAAGGATCTGAGGAGAAAATAACAATTACTGCATATCTACTGTCATTGTTTCTGTGTTTGTTCAGTGTTAGTTTGGCGTTAAGTAATGTGCTGGGATTTATTTAAAGTTTATTACGTTGTGGTACACAGAATAATTGCAAAAGTAAACTTGTTGGTTTTCAGTTTCACAAGAGAGGTTCTTGCTTTATTGGTCAGATGGAATACTTGTCAAAATAAGAAACTAAAAATGCATATAGGCTGGAACCAGAAACCCAATCCTCATCTTGCTTGCAGTGATCCAGCCATTGCCTTGTGTTTCTCTTAAGCTCTGCACATCTACCGGATCGATGACATTGCAATCGTGTACAAAATTTGTGAGGAAAAATGGGTGCTGATTTCAGTGGTAGTCTTCCAGATTTTCTGAGGTATCTGTTAGTTGGATTTACACAGTCCTTCTGTCAAGCTCACTGAATTTACAGATAATTATACATGCATAATACAGAGTGCTATGTAGCAGCTCTGTGCTTGACTCATTCTGTTTCATGAGGGAGTAGAAACTAGCAGCTGAATTAAAACAACCAAACCTCTGATGAGGTCTTCAGTAACTTAAATTAAAATTAGTAAATTTGTAGTGTAGGCCTGCCTTACGCTGTGTGTTTTTTTCAGTCAAATAGCTGGCATCTTCACGTGATATTTAACAGGGGAACTGTGTGAAAGAAGGTACCTCCTTAAAGTATGAAGCAGAGGTGCAGATAACTGTATTGGTGCTGTTGTCTTGGCTCAGCTGCAGTCTCTCCCTACAGACCGAGAAATGTTATTGCCTGACCTCCTGGTGAGAGCAGTTGTCATTAAAATAGTTAAATTCAATATGGTTTAAATCAAGATAGAGATTTTATGTGAAAGTCACGTAAAGGGTATCTGCTGCTGCTGTTACCACTAAATAGCTTTGTATTTTAGATGACAGCAAATTCAACAATTCTGACCAAAAATGCTTCTAGGAATACAAAAACTATGGATATGACCTATTAAAAGTGATCAACATCTTGTATTTAAGTAACTTGAATACAGCTTGTATGTGTGTGGAACAGACTGATGCCAAAAACCCCAAAGCTCCACAAGCCTTATCTTAGTTTCTTAGTGAATTATTTTCCTTTTTTATCTTGAAGACTGACATACTTTTGTCATTAATATCTCTGTAGTACCAAAATATTTCAGATAACAGGTTCTAACTCAGTTTTTGGAACTTGACCTTGTGTATTTCTTGACTTTGACACTTTAGGTGAAGCCTAAACTGCAGATAGGTCAAAAATAAATGAAAAGGTATTAACTACCTGTTAATATTAACGTTGTTGCACATAGATATTACGGGTGTCCAGTAACAGGCATGACTGCTGGGGTTTGTGGTGGAATAGGAAGCTCAAACCAAAAGCTTGGTTCAGCTAAGGTCAGAAGGGAATAATACCTCTAGGGTCTGCTGGGTTGCTGCAGGAAAGTGGAACTGGGCTCATTGTCAAAATCTTGTACCCATGGGACTTGGGAGAGGTTTGAAAGACCTCAGAGACCAATACAGAGGTGGACTCAGTAAAGGACCAAGCAATAGGGCAGTACGGAGAAGCTTTTGCTTTCTTGGTATGCACTTCTAATTGTCTTGCTTCATTTATTAGTATCAATATGAGTTTACATGTATTTTGTGGTTGATATGATGCAGCAACACTTTTTGGCATTTTAAATAAGATGTTGTTGAGCTTTCTCTAGGCATCTAATTTCTAAACGTATACTTTCTGTCTGTGAGAAACGCTGGAACTTAGCAGCCTAAAGGGAGAGGTAGCAGGAGGTGGGGGAGTTCAGTAAAGACAAGGCACGAATTTTACTTCAGTGTGAAGAGGAAGATCAATAATACCTTTGATCATTGCATTTTTGAAAATGATTTGACACAGATCATTGGTGACTGGAGGATGCTAAAGCCATGTGGTCACTTCACGTGGAAGATCAATATATAAATGTAAGGCAGACAAGAACGGCATGAGTAACTGGTTTTCTTGAATACTTGGCTGCTTCTTGCCAGGTGCAATATGTAGATGGCTTTTAGGGATTGATGGATGAACATAATTTTTGTGGTCTCGTGTGGGAGCTTAAGCTACAATGGTAAAATCCAATCTAATTGTTCTTCTCCAGTGAAGGTCCAGCCAGGTTAGCTGTACTAGCATGTACCAACCACAGTCTCACCAGGGCTGGTATACTGCTAGGTCATCAGTGGTGGGAGATAGGAACATAGACTGAATTAACTGTTTTCAATTCTTTTTGACCCTTTCCATTAGATTTCTTCTGTGTTCAGTGGTCTGCAAGTGACCTCCTTGCCATTTTTTCAGTGTCATATGTGGTTGAGTAACACCGAGAGGTGAAAATGAACTGTACATCTTCCCCTCCACACACTTTCTTCTCTCTATCATTTCTTTCTCATCTATTTTACTTTTATTAATGAATCTGTTTTGCTTTTATTGATTATCCTTTTAATGCTATATGACACCAGGGAATGGCATTGACATTGAAGGCTTTAGGAATTTGGCTAAAGAGTTAGGGAGTCTGACATGATGAATATGCAGATGGAAGATGTGTATGTGGCAGACACTTCTTCTGCTGGTGAGCCCAGCTCCTGAGCTTTTGTTTATATCAGAAATCCAAACTTAGATCTGACTTGGCAAAGAGCCCCTAACTCTGGAATAGGCTGACTTAAAACCTCAGGACAGAAATCTTTCTGGTTTCCTATCAGCTACAGCTTTGAAATGTAAATAAGTTAGTATTGATTTTGTGTGTGTATGTGTGCATACCTACATACTTCCTTCCCCCACCAACCAAGTATTTTAGAATTCTCTTCTCTGTAATTTTTCTTTCCTCCTATTTTGTCCAAGGCCTTTCTGCCATTTCCAACACATACAGGATGCTATGGAATAAAAATCCACGTAGAGGTAAGCATGTTAAACCAGCAGTCTGTGCTTGACTGGCTGTGTGGGCAGATGCACAGACCATTTGAAGGCACTCTAGTTTGAGGAGAAAGTCAGCTTCAGAGGAAAGACAGTGCTTGAGAAATAAAACTCATGCTTTCGAGGACAGGGGCAGAGGTTGGATGCCATTCAGATTTTTCTTCAGCTTATCCTTTCTAAAATTTGAAATTTTAGGTAAAAAACATGTTTCTCCCAGAACTCCAGCTACTTCAAAGTCATTCTGCCTGCAAAAGTTTCACAGCTTGGGCTGAAGTTATTGATACAATGGAAACTGCCACGGGCTTTGAGATCTTGTGGGGTGTTCTAGCCAAAAGGCTCTTGTTCATTAAAAATTGAAGTGGAGAGTTAAAAGCAAGCCATGGGGAAGAATGTGCAGTGTTTTTTAAAAGTGTAAGCATTTCATGCTTCCTGAACTTTTAAAATTAGTGCATTTTATTGTGTTTTCCCAATGTTAAAAAATGCTGTGCAGCATTCGGAAGAAAACATTTTACTATTTTTGTAATTAGCTGTTTTTGTGCTGGTGACATCTACTTTTTCCACCATAAATTAGTTCCTTGTCTGTTACAGAAATATACCGAGAAACCATTGTGATTGAATAGGTTTGCAGCCTAAATATACAAGTATTAGGAGTAAGCAAAGGAAATACTAATATCTCCCTTTTGCAAATAGGGGGTATATGCACAGGGAAATTTGGACTTACATATTCTACATCTGCTCAAGGCCTGGATCACCAGGAACAGAGTTCACATTTCAGATCTCTGAAAATATGAATCTGTTTTATTTGACCATGTCTGCCATTGAACAGGTCAGATTTATTTAAAAAACATGCAGAAGGTAGTCTCCTCAAATACCCTGAATGTAAGTTAACCGTCAGTACTCTAACCCCCGTTTTACTGAAAGAAGAACTGTCAGAGAATTGAATTAGGCTTTCTATGGCATTCCCAAGCCAAACATCCCAAAGAGAGCTTATAAGGCTAATTTAGGAATTCTCTTGCTTTCATAGTAATTCCCTGCTCAGCTTTCACCACTGAGATACGATCAGAATCACAGTCTTCAATATTAAATGTCACTTCTTAGTTAGAAGTCAGTTATGTGAAAAACTGCAAGCTGCTACATGTTTATGCATAATCAAAGCAGCTATAAAATTCCACCACTGTTCTAAATAAAAAATGAAGTTTTATATGTTAGTGTTGAGTTTGTCCAGGTTCAGACTATGAAAACAGTGGAGTTTGGGTCCTTTGCAGCCTTAGAACTAAACCACATAGTATTACAGTCTGATAAGTAATATTATATCTTTTCTTATAATTTGTTTTTGTATTTAATTGTTTTTATTTATTCCTATCTGTATTCAAAAATCAATCACTAATACACTGTTAACATTGTTAATGCCTTAATTGATCTCAAAGTCAGATTTTAATACAACAGCTTCTGCTTGCTAATATATCGCTGAGTTGGCTTTAAGGTGAATGAAATTTACCTTTTTGAGTGCAGTTTTCCTTTTTAGTTAATCATCTTTGACTGTATACCAGGAACTGTCTGAATGCTGGTTCTTGCACTAAACATTTAGTTCATTTCCTTCCTTATTATAAAACCACTTTCTGTAACAGGATTGCCATTTATTTCAACAGTACAAAAATGTTCTGTATCATATCAAAGTAACCACCTGGAGTGCTATAAGTAACGCACATACAGGGAACAAGACTCTGCTCTTTATTACAGATTCTCGAATGCAAAGTAGCTGCATGTCAATTTAAAATAACTATTGACTTCAGTAGAATTGCTCAAGATTTATACTTGTGTAATTGAGAGCAAAATGTAGCTTCATGTATACATCTCCTAATAACGCAGCAATATTGTGTGAGAAGTAAATCTAAACTTTATTGCTGTCTAATAAATTATCTGGTAAGCACTATAATTAAACTACAAACCAGTTCATTACATGCAGGCAGTATCACTAGCTTGGTTCTAATATAAGCTGGGTAGTCACAGAATGTGAGTGGCTGATTGTGAATATTATTGCTGTGACAGCAATAGTTAATTCAAATAATGACGGAACTTTAATAGATGAGGTTGTGTGACAGAACTAGCAAAAGCAGATTTGCTGAATAATTGGTTCTTTCTTGGTACAGTAAGTCAAGTCATTGATTTCTATTCTCTTCCTTCTCCTCCTTCCCCTTACAGCTGTAATCATCAATCTGATCATATGTGCATAATGCCCTGAGACTTTTAACTACAGCTGTAGCAAAAGTTCAGTGCCTATCGAAATGGGCCAAGCCTGGCAGGAGAAATGCCAAACCAAATCCATCACCAAGCCAGCAGGCGCCTTGTCCAGGAGGTGTGGGTTGGGAAACAAGGCGAGGGAAGGCGCTCGGCTGGGAATAACAACCAACTGCACTGTGCTGCAGCCGACGCTGGGACAAAAGGGGGGGGGGTTCTGCCACAATCCTGCTGAGCTGTTTTACCCGCTCCTAATTTAAAAAAAAATGAAGTTACAGCCTAATGTAGTGCTTTCCGAGTGAAAATTGCTTTGCCTGCACTGTAGATTTGATGTAGTTGTTCTTTTCTTCATTCACTTTTCCTTGACTTGATTTGTTGCTAAAAACACCACAGTCAAGCAATTTTACTCACAGATCAAACACTCTCTCATGCTGTCCTTTTCTTTTACAGTGTGAATACTCACACATTTTTATATACATGAGCCATTGCAAAGTGTGTGCATGCATGGGAGCTCATGAATGCGTACGTCTGTGAGAACACACGTGCTACAGTGTTTTCAAAGCCATAATGCCATAGTTTCTCAGCAAATGCTATCAGGGTGTGTAGCGTGATCTTGTTCATAGTCCTGTTTAATGCATTTTTTAATAGCACCAGACTGTGGGTTTTACTGCCAGATTCAAATTGATAGTAGTTGTTTTAAGAGCCATTTTAAGTAGAAATGAAAGACATGAACTACACCACTGAAGGCAGTTGGTTAAAATGTGGCTTGATAGGCAGGTGTCCGAAGATCAGATGTAGCTCCAGACTCTGTATTAGGATAAATCAATTTTCTTATGTGGTAACATTTGTCAGAAAGTTTAGAATTGGAGCTATATTTAGTATCTCAAGGGCCTTGCTTTGATTTTATTTTTGCAAGTTGAAAGCCTTGATTGGACCTGTGTGTTAACTTGCCATCACTTCAAGGAAGTGTTACATAGATTCATCGCTACTCATTTTCCTGTGCCTTGGCTACCTGACGTGTTCTGCAGCAGAATGGGGGGGAGTAACAGCTCCCTGCTCCTGATGCCACTGCAGTCTCTACATTCCTCTCACACACAGATTCTGGTTTTTAATGCCATATAACTGCATTTAGGAGTTCAGTAATCTGGGACATTGACTTTGCAAACTCTGACAGTGCTGAAACAGGGCTCTTAAATAATTCTTAAAAATAACATTTTTCATAGGTCTCTGTACACTGGAGTGACAGGTACAGGCTGTGCAGGTATAAAGAAAACTGTTCCTTTTCTACGTGCTCGGGGTCATATCCTTGCTGTTATTATATTTTCTGGATTCAGGCATGATTCCACCTGGATTCTAGAATTCCTCTGATTTTGGATTAACATTTTGGCTTCTAATTTCATAGAATAATGAAGTATTGACCCAAACTATGGACTTAAATGTCCATGCAGCTTGAGGAGAGATAGAAAAGATTTAGATAATATACACGTTTTGGTTCCTCTTTTACTAGCGTGCCATTTTTTGTTGGGTTCTGGAGAGCTGAGAAAGTCAGCCATTTTAATTTGCAGTCTTTAGGATTCTTGCAGATTCTTTGCAAATAGTTTTGTAGTCCAAGAACTCTGGACTGATCTTCTGTCAAAACCCAGGAGATATTCTCCTGCTTTTTCTGATAAAGCAGGCAGTCTTTGCTTAGTATCCTGTCCACTAGGATCTAGGCTAGCATAATGAAATATGTGCTGCTCTATTATAATCTTTAGTGACTGGATAACATTTAAAATAATTTCAAGATGGTAAGCTCGGTTGCAGTTCGTTATTATGGTCTTTGTCTTACAGAGAGACAAGATTAGATACAACAGATTAACAGCTCAAAACCCTGTTTAAATATTATAAAATCTGAAGACTTTCTCAATCTGTAGCTTTATGCCTTGATTCTGAAAAGAATTAGGCACATATTAGTTATATTGTGTGCAGACTTCTGTCATTCTTCCCTTCCACCTGAGGAGGTTTTTTAAATGAGAATGGTTTTTGTTTCATAGTCGTTTGTAATGTCCCTAAGACAATCTGATATATACCCTTTTGCAGCATTTGGATGGTACTAGATGAATTCAGCTTTGACTCTGGACATTTGTGTTGATAAAGCATCAACTGCTGTTTACACAGGTGCTAAATAAATAACAAACACTTCATTTTCCTACTTCTCCTTTCTGGACTTTTTCTTAGCAGTGTAGAAGGCAGCATCCAATTGAGAAGTGCTGCGGGGTACCACTGGCATGGTATTTTGGTAGTTTACATAGAAACGTTAGCAAGTTCTTCGTTCCACGTTCTCTTTGTTTCCCGTTCTGCAGCTGATAAAAGCTGTTCTAGAAAAGAGCAGATGTTCATGTTTCTTGTGGAAGTCATGGATTTGCCTACACTTTCTAAGGTTTAGTCTTTTCCTTCTGGAACGGTAACAAATGTAAATTTACAGACAAGTAGCTCTGGCACCACTCACTTTTTACTGCATTGTCAGTACTTGTGGAGCAGAAATCCACAGACTCTCATAAAAATATGTAGCTTTCCTGGTTTATTTGCAGGTGTACCAATTTAAAATTGTAGATTTGCTGCTTGTACTATTGAAATTGCGGAATGGCGTGTTATATACAAGCCTTACAGCAAATGACTAACAGGCAGTTCCTGAAGGATTTTTAAATTTAATTCAACACTTCCTGACTGGATTAGCTTTCATCTCCTGTGTTAGTATAATGAAGGCTCCCCTATAAAGCTGTATATAAAATAATATGATTTAAAGAATAACATGGATAGTTGCTGTTTGACTCTTTGATAATTATTATGGTTGTTAATCCTTAAAGATCCAAGAAGCTATGTGAAACTAATTGGGTATTTTAGAGCTCTGCTATGTTTATCTAACAGTTTAAGTACTTCTAAATTTAATTTAAATTTACTTTTATTTAAGAATGGGTAAAAAGAAACGGGTGTGTTTAAGTGGATGCATATTATTCTGTGCACAACTGTATATTGTTTTAAAACCAGTTACATCAATTTAAATTGCATTTGAATGTTTACTTATGGAAATTAAACCTACCTGAGTCAGTTTTATTTTTTAAGGGCAACAGCATGGGGTTCAATAATGCGGTCTGAAATTACATTGTTTATGGTATGGACACAACTGAGTATGGAATGACTCTAATTGGAAGTAAAGCAAATTGATTTAAACGGCCTGTAGAGATGCTTAATATAAGTATCCACGCAGTAAGGTTGTTAAGTGGTAACTTCTTAAGTGATTGTAACTCCATGACTCTCAGTGAAGTGCCCATATCTTCAGGAGAAACGCAGGGCTCAGACTTATAATCAGTTTATTAGAGCTTAATAAATTACCTTGCATCATCTGAGGCACAGCAGTGAAAGCCCAGCAACATAATCTACCTTAAATCTCAGCGTAAGAGGTTTGAGCTACATGGGATTACCTCGCTGGGGGCTGATTGTGCATAAGGATAACAGAGTTGTGGTAACGAACAGGAGACCCCAATGAATAGTGTGTAGGGGTAAGTGTTTCTGTGTTTTTCCTAGTGCATTAATAAGTCTCAGTGGATTACAGCCACCAGTTTGTAAATGAAGAATCTGTAGTAGAATTGTTCCTGTGGTACTCTCCAAATCCCATCAATTAATTATATAGGTATTTATTTGAATTTTCTTTGTAAATTCCATGAAGCCTGTGTTTAGAAGTTTAAATTATATACCTTGACGTTTTTCAAAACTGTTGAACTTTCTAGGGTTCCGTTCATTGTAATGAAATCATTGGAAGTTGCTACAGATTGAGCACTTTTTAAAAACAAGCCATATGTTTAGGCTCTTAATGAAATGTGTGAGCCTAGTTTTAGCACCCTCAGGATATGGTCCAAATTCTATTACATTAGTAAGATAACTTCCATTTATCTTAGAGATATTAACTCAATCTGTAATTGATTCTGAGTTATTACTGCATATTTAAAAATACCTTTTTTAAAAAGTACCTCATACTGCAGTGGAAGGGCTTCTGGAGAGGTATTCACATACAGCGATCACCTCTGTGTAGCTGTACAAAACAAACCAGTGACTCAGGTTAGAAAGAATTGTTCAGGGACTGAAGTCTGTACAATATAGGTCAGCAGGTGGAAATGCAGACTCTGTGTAATCGGTAGCGTTTCTGTTATTTACAGATGTAATGTCTCCTCTGAGTTCTTCTAAAAGATAAAACACGTTAAAAAACAATATTTTGACTTGGGCTCCTCTCTGTGAGGTGAAACAGTGCTCCCAACTCACCCTCTGTTTCTCAGCAGTGTCAAAAAGTCGTCTAAAGTACGTTCGTTCACACAGTGCTTAATTTGAAAAAGAAATCGGGAAGTCTGCAGGCATCCTTCCATTGACTCGAATCCAGTCATTTTAGTTACATACAGCCCAAGCTGGTGTAGAATATTGTTATTTTCCCAGTTGGCTGGGTGGTATGAAGTAGGCATTAAGACCTTGGTATAATTCTTCCTGCACTTGCATTTGTCTTCCCTTACAAAGCCGTGTGATCTGATGATGCTGCACCAGCTGTGGGAGACAAACCAAGCTCTCTTCTGTTGAAGACCCTTCAGGTGAGCTTGAAGGCTCATGACTGGGCGTGCTGGACCTGCTCTCTTGATAGCCTGAGGACAGCAGGCTTCACACTGTCACTCTGTCATCTCTGTCCATCTGAGTCTCTGGTGTCCTGTTAGAGTGTATGGGGAAGCAAGTAAGGAGAAATCTTTGAGCGCTCTTTGGAGACTTCAACAATGTAGGGCAATTCTCAGGTTTTCCGTTTCTTTGATTGAACTTCTTTCCAAATCCAAGTACTGTGTGTTTAAAATTAAGATATATAGAATCAAGATGAAGTAGTAAGCTGGAATTTTTTTTAGAAAATTAACCAAGATAGGATCTTTATCCTATGTAATAGGGTATTTTTTATTAATGCGTTTAAATAGTCAAACTCAGATATGATCAGAAAATTAATGAGATTACATTTGATGTAAATTTCAATTCATTATTACTGTCACTGTGTTCGTAGACTCTGTAATAATGTCTGCGTACCGTTCTAGTTCAAAAGGATAGCTCTGCCATGGAACGCTTTGAGTGAACACACACAGTCAGGAAGTGTCTTGGAATGAGTCAGAATTATGTGTTTAATATTGAAAGATTTCTGTGATACTGTAGTGACCTGTAAATATTAAGACCAAAACAGAAGCTAATTAAGGTAAGCCTCTCTGTCTTATGAACTACAGTTTAGGTAACAACCCTGGCCTGCATAAAGGAGAGGTTTGGGTTGTTTGTGTGGTTTTTTTTTTTTTTTTTCCAGATTTCACTTACTTCCATTAATTATTGAGCAGAAATACCAGACTGACCAAGCTTCATCGTATCTTTTCCAGAGGTGAATATCATCTCAGGAAAAAAATTTTCCACATAAACAATAGAATACATTTCTTTTTCTGAGCTTAACAAATAAGGAAGAGATGATAGAAAATTAAAGAACTAATATTTTCTAATCAATCCTTTATGCGGGGTTTTCCTCTTTTCACTTATAAAAGTAATTTTGACTTGGTGAGCCTCCATATGTATTTCACTTCCAGCTCAGGTCTTCTCTGGCCTTATTTTAGAAGACAGAAATGTGCTTGCATTTTCTTTTTGGTGTCATTTGTTTTCCTCCTCTTCCGAGGGATACTTTTATATTAGCATTACAGTCTCCAGGAGAAAGGGTCCAAGACATTACTTGAATGTGCAGTTTTAAGAGTGTGTGTTGCAAATGTCCTTATGTGATCCTGTTTGTTGGTAGACAGTCTCTTTGTCATCTTTCCAAAAGGCTAGAGAGCTTATTTTGATATTTGAAACTGAATTAAGGTAGGAGAATGGTTTTCAAAACCCACATGAGTGTTGGAGTTGGAAGCGTAGAGGAGCGCTTTCAGGCCACTGCGTAACTGTGTCAGCAAAGTAAAGAGAAATAGGACTGCACCTGACTTGTTTCCTTTCACTGTTACTTGTCCTAGTTTTTAAGCAGCAAACTAGAGGCTGAAAGCTGCTCAGTGACACTGTATGGTGCTGCTGCTCTCCTGACAAGCCTGTTCCAATGTTATCCAGGTATGAAAACCCCTTTGAACCCTTTTATAGATGTGGTTGAGTGTGACTTTTTCTGGTAATTCTTTTCCATGTTTTCTTATTCAGAAAGGGTGACAACTGCCTTTTTCCTAGAAGCTGAGATCTGAAATTGAGTAGCTTTAGTAGCTGTCTTTCATCATTCTGCTAGGAGGAAGAGGTCAGGCAGCTTAAAGATGATGAAGACTGATGTATCACAGACAGGGTCAGAAGCAGAATTTGCTTCATTCTCATAGAATTACGTTAACTCTTGAAGAGCTGGATTTTGCTCCAATTTCTGCTCTGTAGGCAGTATTTTCAGCTGACTTCCATGGAGCGGTTCACATGAGATGTCTATGGTCAAGCTGAATATATACCACCTTAATGACTGAATATATAAATCTGTTTTTCCCACCTTATGAACAACTATCTTACATTTCCCTTCTTCAGAGTTTTAGTTTTCTTTTTGGTTCACTTTAGTTACTGAGTTGCATAAAAAGTCTTTCTTGCAGTCAAAGTAAGAAGTATCATAAAACTCCAGTGCATAAACTTGCCTACAGTGCATCACGTGTCCATCAATATCAGCAAATTCAGTTGTGTGAAGTACATGGCATGGAGTCTGCTCTAAAACCTTTACAGATGGGAGGTTTGTCAACGGGCCCTTCGCAAATCCTGAGTAGAGAGAGCAGTTGGCAAAGTCAGGGTCAGGTAGTGACTGTGGACCCAATGCTTGGCCAAACCCGGGTTTTGCCGAGAATTGTCAAAGTTTCAGAAGGTTATTGCTGTATGATAACCGAGCGGTGACCTATATTACTGCTTAGTCTTGTGTGCCTTGTCTTTTGAAGCCAGTGACTGGAAAAGGTATGTCCTATAACGTCCATATGCAAGACCAGGTTGAAACATATTTCTGCTCTGATACAGAAAGGCTGATGTTGCTACTGCTTTCTCCACCAACTCCATGGCTGTTGAGGCATTGTTGGTCTTTAATGTACCATGTTTAATAAAAGTAATTACTTCTCTTCCAGTTTAATACCTTGACCCAGATCTGACAATCTCAGAATCATCTATCACACAGGAATTTGCCATCTCCTCTTGTTGACAGGTTCTGTGCCTTTGTTCCAGACAGACTTGCTCTTTCCTCTGAGGCAAACGTACAGCCACTTCCCAGATAGTATCTCTATCCCATAAAAAAGATTTATTAATTCCAGAAGTCCCTTTCCAGATTTAGTTAGTGACTCTCTTAACCAAATTGTACTGGCACCATCTTTCTCATCCGTTTCCTTCTAAAAAGGTTCATAAACTAACAGTGTAGTTGACAGTGTATTGACAGGGAATGCATAGAAAGATGAGTCGATGCAGGTCTGGAAGGTCCTAATAGTGGCACAGTGTTCGTTTTACAAAGTTTAATTGTTGTTGAAATCGGTAAATGAAACTGGAGCTTTCAAACTGAATGTTGCTGCTACCTAGAACAGTTTAATCCTTTGCTTCCTCTGATATGGTAGTAAAAGAGTACAGAAAGCTCATTTGCCATGTTCATATTGAGTGGTTCATAATGAGCCATAGTGCAACAAGCTTCGGGATTTCATCTGAGGTGGTGAGTTTCATGACTTCTGGTCGTGTTTATATAAGACATTCTGTCTCAGGGATATGGAAACTGTTGTTAACTCGTATATATGTAGGACTGAGTTTTCCAAGCTGTCTGGTATAGTCTGCTCCCATTGGGGCACTGAAGGTAGTTTTACCTCTGACTTCAATGAGAATAAAATTACGTGCCCCTACTCTACATGCTTTTAATAATCCACTTCCCTAGATTTAAATTTGGATATGCTTATCCCTGGCAAATGTACTTTGCTTAATAATGTTCTTTCTGGACTTGGTTCTTGCCTGTATCCTATGACCAGTATACCTTTGCTAATAAGGAATTATAAGTTTGTAAGTGATTTCATCTGACCTAACTTTCCATGTCAGTGCCTTTATACTCTCACTTTTACTATTTGATAACTTTTTTGCCTTACTTGAGCAAAGACTCTTTTAACATGTTTCAAGTCATGAAGGAAATTCAGTGTAAAGAGGCTTGAAAACTGTTTCTTCTTGAACATCCCATTATCCAAAGAATACATAGAGGGAATAGTTATGTTACTATGAGGCCTCGTATGAGAGTAGTTGAATGGAAGGTAGTACTTTAATGGTAAGATTCATGCTGCATAAAAGACTTGACTGAGTATTGCCTTGCATTGAATAAACATGTAGGTAGTCACAGAAATGACTGGACATATATGTCTCTCTCCTTGTTATTCTCTCCTTCATTCTCTGCCATTCTTTTCCTCTAGGTCTTCCTATTCAAGTTCACCATGCAGAACAGCTGCCCTGGGCCAGCTCCTGCTGAGCCAGGCTGATGGGAGAGCACAGATTTTTGTTGCTTTTCTGTGATAGGTTGGGAGTGGATGTTGGACATAATGAACCCCGACAAAAAAAAAAAAAGTAAAAATAACATACTAAAATCAAAACAGAGCCTGAGCACTTTTGGGGAGGGCGGGATGGTGTTCTGGGAAAATGCAATTGCTGTGTATTCCATCTGTGCCAGCATCTGAGAGAAAGGGTTATTAGAGCAGGACCCAGAGCATCACACCTGCAGTCCAGTCTCTGTGGGATCAGTAATTACGTGTTAATTAACAAGTCTGGAATGAGTGAGAGTTTGCATGTCAGCAGATAATCTGTATAGTGACTAATAAGCTGCAGAATGTTTTCAATTAGCAGGCTTGAAAAGGAAATCCCAGTGAGTGTTTTGCTTGGTTGGGAAAGGACTGAATGAATGCTCTCTGTTGTTAGGACCCTCAAAATAGGAAAATGGCAGATTTAAAAACTACATCATAAAGATTAAGATTTGTGAAACGCATATACTGAAGTTACTTACTACTGCCATGCATTGATGAAATCACATAGAGTAAACTTCAGTGAAATAAAATTTTTCACTTGATTAAATAAGAGCAAACATGGAAAAATTCCACTCTTGTATAGATTCATTAAGGCATTTTAGTAGTCTAAAATGTATTTTTATTACAAGTTTTTTAGTGGACTGAACTAGGGACAACTCCAGAATCTGTTCACTTGGGATGAAAACAAGTGTTGCATTCTTTATTTGAGACACATTCTGGGAATCATTGACTATGTTGCACCTCTGTTAGGCTTTTCACTGTCATCTCCAGGTGTTAGATTCCCTGCATTATATGTTTACATAGTAACGTAAGGAGAAAAGTTATTTCCCAGTGACCTGGTTTGTCTATTTTGACTTGATTTTATTTCTGTTCTGTCCATATTTGCACTCAGGGGTGACGTTTGGAGAGGTAATTTCCAGATGTGTTAGAGAAATTTTATCATTCCTTTTTTTTTTTTTTTTTTTTCCCTTTCCCTTNTTTTCCCTGTCCTCTAGGATGGTATTACAAGGGCAGGGAATCTGGGACCCTATTTTTTAATTAGCAAGGAGAATTCATACAAGGGAAGAATGACTAAAATTTGTTTGGGATGTTACAATTTATAGAAGTGGACTGTAAGACTTTTAGATTGGACAACTTAAGAGCTTCAATATATAGTGTGTAATTTTGAACAACCTTCAGGCACCACAGGTGTATCAGAACTGGTCAAATTAACTTAAAGGCATGGTTTTCAAGTTAATTCTTGATAAGTGAGCTGTATTCAAAATTACAGTCAGACAGAAGACATACACTGTGATGGCCTCGGTGTATTAAGAATTACTGTTATGGAGATACGCTCAAAATATGAGTGATTTTCAGACTTGTGATTATGCAGAACTACCTGGCTCTGGCTCCATGTTGCGCAGCTGCTTTTAATGTTTTCTCCTAGTGAGGATGCTTTTGGGGAAAGAAAAGAAAGACTGATAGAAACCTGCTTTGTCCATTCTTTACCTGCGTGGCTCATTTTCAGCTTTTCCCTAGCAGGATCGGAGCTGTGTGGAGCCTACCTTGCCTGGGCTCAGCTACAGGAGCACGAGTCCAAACTCCACTCCTGTGCTATTGCCACATCGTATATCTCTGATAATGAACATTTTGCAGCAAGTGAGGTTTTTATGATCTTGGAACAAGTGCAGCTTGGATATGAATAATGTCAGCAGTTGTAGCTTTTCTTCTTAATAATTGTAGGTCTTCAGGTTGGCAGGTCTAAAGTGCAGAACACAGAATCCCTGCTTTTCATCCCAGGTGGTACTTCTTACCCCACAGAAACCACTGAACTTGTAGGGTTCAAGGCTTGAGTTGTCTTCTATGGACCTTCTGTCAACTTCAAAGGCACTGCTATACCCCCCTCCTCCATCCCTCAGACTGCTGCGGCTGCCACGTTTAGGGAAGCAAGACAAAGGCATGTGGTAAGGTGCAAGGTCGTTTCCACATGGTGAGATGTGACAGAGTTAGGCTGGTCACTTTAAGAGTCCAGATGCTGCAAGAAGTCTTCCCAAATTTCTCTTCTGTGTTTTCCTGCAGATCCCTTCCTGGCTGCTAGATTGAACTGATGCTGGATGTAAGAGATCTTGATACCATCCAAGGCATTGTCTCCTTCATGGAGTTAAAATTTGTATTACCTTGTAATTAATTTGTAAGGTTCTCTGTAGTACCTGTTAGGAAATTGAATTGGACGGAGAGATGTGGCCAAGCTCCTCCTAGAGCAGGCAGGCAGGCGTTCTGCCATGTCAGATAAACTATGATTCTTGAGTTCAAGCCTTTTTTAATTCTCACGGGGCTTATTAGTGCTCACCTTCATCAACTGCATGCTAGAGGGTTATTTTTAATTAAATTAATCTAGTTGAAGATCTTCCCTTCCTCCCGCCAATTTCTGAAGGATACCTTGTATCTCACTCAGATCAGTTTGCAGGTTTTTTAGCCTTCTGTCATGTTAAAACTAGGATTGGTTGGAGCCTAAGAAATGGCATACGTTTTTCACTCTGAAGACAACATGCATCTAGAATTATGTCCTCGCAGGTAATTGAAGTTTCGGCTGTTGTACTACCTACCTCTTTTCACACCGTCAGGGAAAAGAGGCACCATGGAAGACTACTGGCATCTCAAATCAACAGTTGGTGTTTCTAACACGTGCAGACCATTTTGTGTATAAACGTGAAGAGTTTTAAGTGCATTAGTGTGACTGTAAATTGGTTGACATCAGAGGTTTCTTTGGATCAAAAATGTCATTTTGGTCATCTCGTGTTAATCATTGTCATTTTCCATCAGTATGACAACTGTCCTTAGCTTATTGTTGAGAATGTTTGTGAAGTGATGACAAGTCATGTTATTCCTCCCTTACGTGTCTTGTTCCAGATTTAATTAATCTAGTATTATTTTAACAGTAAATTTTCCTCCTGCTTTTGGGTACATGTAGAAATGATCTAATTACTTGCAATTCCTCTTAGAAAGCACTGGGTGCATTCCTGCCTCCTCTGCAATTTGACAGGTATACAAAATGCTAAAATGAAAATGCCTGTGAAACAATAGTAGCAGTTGCCAGCACATGGTGATTGACACTGCTATACCACTGAATGAACAGACAGGGCTTTTAAATTCCTATGAAATAAAAACACATTGAAGAGGAGTGTAAAGGACTTGACTTAAACTTTCAGATGTTCAACCAGCCTCATGGAAGTCATTTAACTTCTCTCTACCTGCTTGTCTCTGTTTGCCATCACCTGTGTCATTTACAGTTTCTAGAAATTCCTCTCACGAATGTGTCTAAAATGCTGAGACACCTGGATGCCAAAGAACTATAAATATTAGCAAATACTCTTCTACTTCTTAGAGCATTCGTACCACTGTCTGAACTGGGGTCACCACTGTAGCTTTAAAAACAGGCTCTCAAACTGCAATCTGAAATGAGAAGTAGTTTTAAAAAGCTGATGCTTTTTCTGAGGTCTATAAAACCAGGTAATACCAAACAAAAGCTTTAATTCACTGTAATTTATGCAGTGTTAATGCCTCTTGTCCTGCATATCTGTGAGGCTCCATGATGATTCTGCCAGTGTGCTATTTACAGGGGCTGGTTGAAGCAGTGTGAAATTCCTGAGCTGAGGAGGTTGGCCAAAATCCCATCCTGCTGTCTGCTGTGTTGAGAGTGTGTTACCCCAGCCCGGCTGGGGTGGCATGCTGAACCTGCTGGGTTTTTAACTAGGCATCATGAGTCAGACACTTTACTGTTAGAAGTGCAGAGTTTGGGCTGTTTAATTATTTGTTAGGCCTAAGAATCTGAGGATTCATGAACCGTCTCTTTTGAGGAATGCAATGATTTCATCAGATAAATGTTTAAAGCGGGGCTAAGATAGTAGCCAACCACAGCAGAAAAATATTTTTTCCTTTGAGATAACCTCTTAAATATATACATATTTAAAACCATTTTATCTTCTCTAATTCCAAGCACCCCTTCTGTCTGCAGCAGACAGAAATAAAAAGAGAAAACCCTCAGTGGATGCCTTTATTTCTTTGTGAAATGTGTCAGATGATAAGCAAAATGTAACTGGGCATTTATTTTACTTTTCATGTGCCCTGCAAACTGTGGAAGGCAGCAAGAGAGAGATAGAGCAGCAACAGCCTGATAAGCATGGCTTTTCCCTTTTTGCCGGCTTTCTGTTTATACTGCCTTTAAGCGAACACTGGGCTAGAGACCAAATGTCTTCACTCATCTGAGAGATTTCAGAGCTGCTGGGAATAAACTGGTGCAAAAAGCAACTCCTTGATTACAAGATCCTGTAGGTAAATGTTACTTCTGCAATAATCACCATTTCCTCTCCATCTCCACAGCACATTCTGTTCTAGCAGTGCCTAACAAACAATAATAGCAAAAATAAGGCGTATTTTTTACACTGGTTATTTTCTGTCTCCTCACTGAAAAGGACACATAATGGAATGAATCTGGCTTCCCATCTGTTGCTAGGTGCAATTCAAAGTGGCAGTTTTGACCTATAAAGATTTGGCTGGTTTGCGTCATGCTTACCCTAGAGACAGCCTCTCCCCTTTAATTTCTCTGTGTCTCCATTTTCCATCTGTGAAAAATCAGGATAACTCTACTTTTCTACTTCACAGGGATTTTACAAGGACACATTTATTAACAGGCACAAAGCATAGGCTCTCTGTTAGACATCACACAACTATCTATGTCTAAAAACTTGCTGCCACCCTCAGTCCCACAGAATGCAAGTCGGTTGACTTTCATTACATGATAGAAGGTGATTAATTGTTCTAGGCTGTATTATGGATTGCCAGCTCCTAATCTTGCCATTTTTAAACACATGCACAACATGACACTTGCAAGTCATCCAGCTGAATTTGGTGTTTCCCATTAAATAGATTGGGACATCCCAGGGTTATAAAGTTAGAAGAATGTTTACATGTTGCAGTTTTGGGTTGCAAATAAAATAAGGGGCAGTGGGGACCACAAACTGTTGGGTTGGAGGAGGTGTATGTGAGATATTTATTTACTTGAGAAAGGTTTCCTCAGAGCACATAGATCTAGAGTTGTGGTTGCCTGTTGTATTAGAAGTGAAATAGTTCTTCGGTTAGCTTCATAAATCAGTAGTTCTCAGGTGCATTTTTGCAGTCACACGCGGGTCAGGTTTAAGCAGTTCAACATGCTTATTTGAGAGAAGACGTCTCCAGGGCATGTTGGCTGATCAAAGCAATATTTTAGACCTGTACAAAATTATGGACTCAGTCTCAGTCCTGCAAGAGTTCAGGAGATGAGTAGGGGCATTTTAAGGAGCCTTAGCTTTACAGCAGCAACCCTTCAGTCCAGACATGGCATTTCATACCTGTCCTATTTCTGAGGTTTCTTGTGGATGATTACAAGACGTGGTCCATCAAGCTAGATGGATCAGCCTCCCCATTGGTGTGGCTCTTATCTTGGAATAAGTAGGGTGAGTCCCTACCAAACCTTTATAACCCCTGGTAGAATGCTGGACTCTTATTTCCCTGTTGTGCTGAGTATGGATAGCACATATACTATCGTGATGCTAGCCCTTAGTGGGGATTTTAGTGGCTATTCCGAAGCTCTTGGAGGCAGACAAGATCCAGGCTGTGCTAAAGTAGCATGTGGGAAACTGTTATAAGGTCTGTTAAAGATCATTGCCATAGTTCATGTTTTCCAGCATATTACATCCATATATTCTATTTTTTTCCTAATACTATCTTTATAACATTAATGAAAATTGACCTTGTTTGGTTTGATACTCCATGGTGTTATATTTGTATGCATATACACACTTTGCAGAAGATGTAAAGTTTTCTGCAGAGAGCTCCACCACCTAAAAAAAAAAAATCAGAGCTGCCACTCTACCTAACTGAGTAACTCCCCTTAATTCTATTCTTTGTGTTTTTGATAAATGTAGGATTTTGTCCTTTTCAGGTCTAGCTATCCTTTAGGAATCTTGTTGAGAGAATTTTTAAAAAATTAAATAAAATTAAACTGCAGCAGAGGTTGTTCCTAAACACAGGCTGGAAGAAAAAAAAACAAACAAAACCAAAACCAAACGTTAACAAACTGCACTAAAGTAGTAAATTAAATTTTAGCTTAAAGTGTATTCATTTTAGTTAACTAAACAAAACCCACAAGCCCCTTTGTTTGAACATCAGTGATGTGGAAGCTGCCGTTTTGAGTTTTGGCAGTGACATAGCTTTTGAGAAGTGGAAATAAGAGTATCAGGGAAAGATAGAGATAGGGTCTCATCCTGCAAGGCTTTACTCCCTTGAATAGCTCTTGGTATTTCCTTAGGGCACGTTTGCCTGTAGCACAGCGTTCCGGTGGAAAGTCTCTTAATTTTGCTCAAAGAACGGGGTCAGGAGGAGGTGACTTCTGCCTGTGTAGGTGGGAGCAGGCAGGTTGAGCTGCACACAGCCTCCTCGCACGCTTCCTGCTCAGCCCAAGGAGCAGCTCTTCAGCTTGACCATGTGAGCTATTTCACAGCACCTCGTTAGCATGGGATGATGGCTTTATTGGGGGAATGAGTCATAAAAAAGCTTCCTTTGGTTAAAAATGAGCAGTTTCACTTTAGTGTGATGACAGCCTGATACTGAGGATTGAATTTTTGCATTAAAGCTAGTTTTGTGTACGTGCAGGCAAGAGAAGGGAACTGTGGACGCACGTGCCTAGAAAGCAGCCGCTGCAGAGGGTGAAATCAAAAGAAAGAAATCCTGCTGTGATTTTTTTTATTCCTATTTTTTTAAACTTCTGATGTTTTTATTCTCCTGTCAGCTCAATGGGCATCTCTTTAAGTAGCAAAACCCTTGCGTGGAAGTCCTGTCCCTAAATCTTACTTACAAGAGTGATCATTTGCAACTATTTATAAGCAAAGTACTGAGGATGAAGGTACCAGATGTGTTTTTCACTGGTAGTTGTAAAAGCAAACATTTAATTAACGTATTGCCCAGTCCTGTATCTTGTCATCATGGAAATACAGTCTACAGAAAGTTTCCGTCTTATGTGTTCTAGTGGAAAAAACCTAATGTTGGAAAAAGTGTCGACCTCACCCCCCGCCNACTTCTGGCTCCCTATTACAATATATTTATTTCACTTTTCTTTTTGTTTTGTTACCCAGGAAAGTCAATCTTGTTTTTTGTTATGGTTCGTACCATAGTAATGCCCCCACCCTGCCCTGGTCCTGAGGTCTCCAGATGCTACTGTAATGTAAATAATGCATATCAGCAGGTCACCTGGTGAGGTGGGGACAGAGGGAACAGGACCCAGGCTCCGGGGCATGTTTTCCTGACCACTAGACTGGACTGCCTCCCTAGTGTTGATTTTCATAATTGACATTATATTGATGCAAAGAAGCAGCCATGCATTTGCTGAAGACATCATAGTTATTAGATTTAGAAGCATAGTGCATGTGTAGCTCACCCAAAAAAGCACATGATTATCTACAGTCAATCACAGGCTAATACGTCTGTCACTGCATAACCAGAGATATGCATCATGATGAACAATATCTAAATTCTTCGATACTGAAACAACAGAATTCTACCTGACAAGTCAGCATAAACTAATATATGTGAGAAGAGATCTGTCTCAATCTCTTGCTAATTGCTGTTTATTTTTTGTGGTGACAGCCAGTAGAGGGCACTGGTAGATGTCTATATAGTAGAGAGCTGTGCATTCCCATTCCATAAGAACCCAAATAAACCCACACAACTTGGTGTGACTTGCTGCCAAGAATATGTTGCATTTCTCACCGCAGTGCTTTATCCACCAATAGTGTAAGTCTGCTTGAGCTACCAGAAAGTGGACGCAGTTCTTCAGCACATATTGTAGACATCATGCTTTAGGTCAGGAGGTCTTTATCTGACTCCATTGACAACCAGAATGATAGTTCTTGTGAACGACTCTTTTCTGCTGAAATAGCAAATAATATTTGTAGATAATGCATTGGGATATCCATGCACCTATAACTGGGATATCCATATTGAGACATTAGGTGAGGAAGAGGGGAAAGTGTTACATATCTCTTACAGTTTAGCCACCTTGATTGGAGATAGACCTTACTGAAGATAGTATACTTCTGTCCTCACTGATTAAGATTTTTAGGTGCAGCTATTCTCTATGACATCCCTACTTGCCTAGATGGTGTCACATACATCTAGCATCCAGGCATACTACCTGCAAGGGAGGAGCCAATTTCAAAAGGGTGTTTGGTGTTGTGGGCAGGTCAGTAAATGGATTGATCAACTGTATGGACCCAAATTCTCTTATGCCACACTGTAGCCCTCAGGCCCTAGCCCATTCTCTCCTGTCTACATATTTAATATATTTTCGTGTGATGGCTCCATTTACGTTCTGGTCTTTGTAAAACAACTAACGCGGTGGTGCCCAGGTTATGATTAGAGCCCCTGGGCATTATCATGTCGTTAATAACAGTAATGTCATTTCCACCTTTAAAGCCTGTAATGACCTCATCATGTTCCTCTATCTATCTCTTAAATGGTGTTCATTGTTACTTGTCCTAAAGACCACAGGAGGAACATTGACCTGCCACATTGAATCTTAGAGCAGATAGGTTATGGCCATCTTTGGGTGTTCTGGTGCCTTTGTATTCTTCAGGTTAAAGTGCTATTTATTCTTAGTGCTGTTGACCTGATTTTAATCCTAGCTAATGCCTTGCAGCCATTGAATGGAATATATTGAGTAGAAAAATAAATTCAGTCTTACAGAATGATGCTATAAGAGCAGTTTAAAAAGGTCAAAGATGGAATTTATTTTCTCTGTGTTGCTGGAACTCCTGTGTTTGAGTGTTTAGAAACTTGATATGCCTTTATAGGAAGTGAATAAATCAGAGAAAAACTAGAGCTTTATATTGGCAGTTCCTGAATACCTTACCAAGTAGCTTCTCCTTGGAGGTAAATCAGTGAGAGGTAAAAGGTGTTGAATGTCTTCAGCTATTTGTGGATGCAGAATAGATCAGAGAAGGATGGAATAGAATCCACCCATGAATTGAGTCACAGCAAATGGTTTTCAGTCAATGCGCAGTTTCTGAACATACTAGAATAATAAAGAATGGGGGATGGCCGTATCAGAGGTCGTAAGAAAAAACTCAAGTGTTAAATGTTCACATCTGTCAATCCTGCTCTTTTTAGAGTGGATGGAAAATAGCTGAAGAAATCATGATGCGTGTCCCAAATGACTGTATGCACGATCTGGGAAGTCTCCAGGGATGGTATTTGATTCTGAACACACACTATTTTTTCTTGTCAGTCATCAAACTGGCATTGCACACTGTTATTAAGCTATTACCCAGCTTTTGTGAAACACACAGAATCATCGCAACAAGATAAAGCACTAAGTGAAAAATCTCAGTGGCTCGCAACAAACACTTGTTGAACAAAGCAAAGTTCATACTACTGTTTTCTTCTGGTGATATTCAGGGGCATGTACATTTAATACACTAAAGTATCAGCAACTATAATCAAAATGGAAGGACTAGAGAGTCTAAAGGCATGAAAATATATCATGAAACCTACTAATGAAAGTTAGGATTTTGTAGATTGTTCCCTGAAACAGTAAGATCTGTTGAGCACTTAGATGTGATTCCTGTAACTTGATCAGGGCACATGGATCTGCTCTCACAGGAGAGGGGAAAAGGCTACCTACTTGATACAGTACAATTTGTTAAAAGGATAATTGGCAATAATATTAATTTCTTGACAAATGCTTTCAACTGTACTAAAGTAACAATTCACTTGTGGATTTAAATAAAATGCTGATGACTGATGATAAGTATTTTTATTGTTTTGGAGACTTTAAAAACTGTAGGTTTAGTATAACCTGACTGTGACTTCTGTTGACTTTGGTGGAATGGGCCTAAAAAATGTTTCCCTGTTCTAGAAGGAAAATACTTTGTTTTTTTTCTCTAGTGCTTATGATCTTTAAGTTACTAGAAATAATTTTGCTTTCCATATTTTAAATGTTTTTTTTTTTTGTCTTGTGCTGTTTTTTGCCCAAACTAAATGGAGTCTTAGTTTTATCCGCTCTTCTCTTGAAGAGAAAGAGGAAGCTTATTTTAAATATAGCATTTTTCATGGAATCTCAAAAAAAGTATCAGAATTATTTAATTTACAGAAATTTTTAGAAAACATTTGTTCTTTATTTCTTAAATGCTGTGTCTTCATTTCAGATTTGTGGTACCCGTCCCTTTTGAAAATGGGAAATGTAGACAAGGAAGACAGGGAAATGATTCCAAGTATTCATTTAGTTTTTACACTGAAAGACATGAAAGATTCTTTTGGTGTTCAATTTTCTACAGATGGTTTCGAACATATATTAAGCTATGGTGGGGGTATGTGTGTGTAAACCCTCAACATTTGGAAATAAAGTCAACCTTCTTATAATTGGTACAGAGTTTTTAAAAAAAAGACCAAATTATCTTCCTTGTTATTCAGCAGGAAAGGCTGTTTTTGCAACAGGACAACGTCAGTTCTAGCAGAATTTTGCCAGATGTGTAGTAATGCCTTTGTTTCATGTCGGGAAGGTGACTGTTTTAAAAATGGCTTTTCTAATTCAGGATATTTTGATATTCAATAAATAATTGAAAAGAGTCTGGATTAGGATGAATGCCTTTAATAAATGTATTTTAAATTAAATAGGATTGAAATATTAATTTATTTTTTCTGCCTAGCTCCAAGTTGCCCACCAGTCATATTTTTTGTTAGCTCCAAATTCTTCCCTGTGTAAAGTCACAGGGGTCAGGAGAGTTAATCCATGCAAACGTTTTTGCCCAGTGTCGTTTTTGGTAACTTCATTTATGCTTAATTGTTCAACATTACAAAGAGCACTTTAGTGATAGTTTATGAGAAATACTCTCAGTGAAACATTGATAACAACATGGCTCCACAAATGAAACGTTGCATCACAGTCTGCTAGTTCTGGCATCAGTTTTTTTGTTAAGTAAATAAAAGGTGATATCAGTAGATTTGGTGCTGAGCTCAGTCTGCAACAAAGAATAATTTCCCCCATCCCACATCAAGATTTCTTGCCCCTTGTATAATTTCCCTGCACTGAGTGTAATGGGACTCTGTATAAGCCACCTCCACAGTAGAAAGAGTAGCTTGTCAAATAGGCTGGTGTATTTCTGCTTGGTTTCTGTGGACTATGGACGGGCTAAAATAATGACACAGCACTGGGCACTGTTGTTATGATCATATTGGAGAGTCTGCTGTTTAAGGGTAGTGTTTTTATAATATGTGTGTTGCAGGGGGCCGTATGATTTAACTTGGGCACCAGCTTTATTACAAAAGACTAGGCTGGCTTAAATTGATACTGCAACTCGGAACACTGAGGAGAGCATCACCACCACTAGATGTGGAGCTTTATAAAAACTGACCTTCATGCTATTATTAAAAATAACAAAACAAAAGCTTGACAGTGAATCCTAATGAAGGAGATCTTTGCATTAATTCAGGGAATATAATGTGATTTTCTAGACTTTTTTGGGTGGCTAGAGTTACTCTCTACTGCAGCTGTGAAAGGACAAGTCTAATTACTGGTGTAATATTCTGTTTCTGAAGTGGTGAATAGTCATTCAGTTCCTTGATCAAGGCCATTGTTCGCCCTTTACTGTCCAGTGAAAATGATATGAAAAAACATATTTCTATTTAGATGGTAGTATCTATTCATATAAAAATAACAGGAATAACACATGCCTACTCTGTAGGTTATCTGGAAATATACCTGTCTATTATCCTCTTGTCAGCTGGTCAAAATATATTCTTTTACTTCTCTGTATTGCACACAGATTTCTGAGGTTTCTTTCAAGCTGTTTTATTTGATCTAGTTAGTCTTATGTAAAGACTAGCAATCTAGGGCAAGATTCTGGTCTATTTTCATTTGCCAAGGTCTGGAGTAACTCATCCAAATTGTTCTAGAGTTGTGCAGTAAGGGAGATCACGGTCTGGTCCCTACCAGTAAATGTGAATTGTAGTCTCCCGCTTGATTCATGTGCATTGTTCTTTTTATCCTTAATGGATGTTGCAAACATGTATTAGGAGAATAGACCCTATTAGGAACTGTCTGAAAAGTGAAACAAAAATGATAATCACTTTGTCTTGGATGAGGTATTGTATTTATTCTATGGGATTTTAAAGGATGTTTTAGTGTTTAAATTATCTGGTGCATTAGAGACTGGTTTAGATAGACTTTGGTTGATTGACAGTGGTGGGTATATTTTAGAAAATTATTATATGTATTGGGACTTTAATTTTGCTATGAATTATATTATTTTTGGAGATGTAAATTGCCATCTCTTCCAGGAGACAGAAATAGTGTGCTGCTTATTTGATTTTTAGCAATAATTAAAATGATGTGTTAAATTAGGCTCAGGTACTATCACGAAACGGGACCTACCCACTTGTGCGGAGGAGTTCAGAGTCCTTGACAAAGCCATGAAGTTTTGTAGTAAAATAAAGTGGGTACCCTGTACTTTGTATCCTAGAAGTGACCCTTCTCCATGTGTATCATCACGTAAGAAGGCCACGTAGTCTGGCAGAGAGACAAGGCAGCAGAGCCGTTCACCGAGATGGAGGGTGGGTGCTCTCCAAATGACAATTAAACTAATTGAAGAACAGATGAGTGGACTCGAGCTATCACCTTGCCTTACACTTAGCTGACACAGAAGACTGCAATTTTGAATGCTGTCAATCCTTTAATTTTCATCTGTTGCGACTCTCGAGGCTGTGACTGAATCCGTAAATACCTACACAAGGGCTTCGAGGGAGAATTTACTGCCAGCTGAGTAGATCTGCAGGTTACATCTCACTTTTTAGACCACTGGGTTTTGTGGTATGGCTGTAGGAGGGAATAAGGTTAAAAGAAAGATCATTGGGTCTCCTTGTTGTTTGGACTTCATGGCTTCCTACCAGAGCCCCAGTTTAGTTAAGGTTGTTATTTTCTCCCCTAGAGAAGAGAAATCATGAGAAAAGTAAAGTGACGTTTGTTACAGCTGATGAGAAGCAAATTGAGTGCAGTGGAGTGGGTGATCTTTATTGAGGACTAGGTGGCAATGTCACATATCACCCTCTGCGCAGAACCTGGCAAGTGTAAAGATCCTCTTTCCTTCCTAACTGGAGCAGGGGATGGTTGTCATGCTAGATGGATGGGAGCGGGTGTGAGAGGACTCGGAGGTTTCTTTTATGTCTGTAATTGAGGAGAATCTGAGATAACCTGTTAATCTCCAAGGGACTGCAAAGAAAGTCGACAGCTTGGTTCAGAGAAAGAAAAAGACTTAAGTGTGAGTACTATCAGAGCAGAGTAAGTTGTTTCTAAATAGGGGCAGGTGTGTTTGTGCGTGTGCGTGTGCATCCTTAAATGCTTAGAGCAGAAGGTGTTTGGCTGAAGCACAGGGCTGGGATTTGGAATAGCATTCAAATAACTTCCTAAATTCCAGCAAAGACAATTATAAATTTACTATATCAGGGAACTACAGAATTAAGACTTAAATTACTTTCTGTTGTACTACAATGGCTGCAGATGCTCCATGTACAATGTCGTAAAAATGGAAATGCTCTGCAATTTAACTGTGCCACTTCTTACTAAGGTCATCCAGAGCTTTGAAACCACTTATTACCCAAAAACTGGGAGAAGCATCAAGAATGGATTCCTAGCATTGATTTTGAATTTCTTTCCATTTTTGTCATGGGCCTTACAGGTATGACCTTATGTCAAAATGGTTGTATTTAATTACAAATCGCTTACATGTTCTAGAATCCAATAGGTGAAAATGTGTAGTCATAACTTAGGATGTTACAGTTCAGCTGTGGTAGGAAAATACAGTCTCTGGGGCCTCAGATTATAATTCTTACTGGTTTGGGAGTGTAACAAAAGTTAGCAATGTGATATTCAAATTCTGTGAGATTAGGGACCATCCACTTAGGCATCTGTCTAGGAAATATTCTGAACATTACTGTGAACCAAACGCAGACAAGGAGAATGTAAAACTTGCAACGCTGAATCAAAACAACTGTGTGATTCCTATACTATATTGCCAAGTAGTACTTAATTTTTCCAAAGGCAGGGATAGAAAATGGCCAGTAATGGGTAACTGCCAAATAAACATAAATTTCAACGTTACTGGGACTTATCATCTGCAAACCGAAAAAAGTAGAATAGTAGTCTCTCCAAAACATTATTTATAACATTAGATGGTGTATTGATTGGATATCCTCTCAACCAGTGTTTTTATTGACTTTATGTTCTTAGCTGTTCATCATAGTACTACTATTCCTTTGCGCATTCCTTTTCTTTTTCATACTTGGAGGCAAAAATGTCATTTCATCTCAATAACAATAGGACTTGATGATTTTCAAATTCATAAGAAATAAAAAAAGCCTGAGAGGTTCACCAAATCCTCCACATTCTGCATTCATATTTTTCTGTATCACTTTCCCCAGCCTCCTATGCCTGCATCTTGATGACCACTTCCTTGTCAAATCAAAAAGTCTTCCTGCCGACAGAGAAACTCCGTAATTCTGGCTTCTGTTATTTGGAACAATTTCTTCACATCTCTCCACCTCATCAACTCACCTTATTGACTGTCCCTTGTGCTTCACATTTTGTCAAAGAATGTTATTTTTCTCCCTTGTCCTTGTCTGTATCTTCATTTCTTTGCCATTCTGCTCTGTCTTGGTACTGCAGTCATTAGTTGCATAATTTCAAGGTAAAAAACAATAAGGGCACAGTTTGTTTGAAAAATGCAATGTAAGATGAAGTTGTATAATATTTGCTTTATTCTATTAATTCCCCAGGCTGCTTCTCTCCCTGCAAAAATGAGGCTCAGTTTCTGGAAATGATCCCTATCAGTTCCCAGCTGTGTCGTGCAAAACTGCATCTTGAGGTTGGCTTATCCATGTTGATTATGGTTATGTAGAAAGGGAGGGTGAACGGCCTTATTTTTCTACTATTTCTGTTAGACGAAATAAGAATAATTCTTTCTCAAAACCATAAGCAAGTATTATGGAGGCATTTGCTGTTGTAGCACTTGTAAGGAAAAGCCATCACAGGAAAATATCTTGATTGGGAAATACTGATAGTATTTCTGTAGAGCTGAAACTTTAATACGGCACATTACTGATATGTCTCACACCAAAACAGTGCTGTTGAATCCATGAGCAATTTTTTGCTGTAATACAGCAGCATAGCTGTAGTGGGAAAACTTGCCCTATACAGATATGGCCAAAGAGGCCAGGGTCTGCCCCAGCCCTACCCATGCTTGCTGTGCCTGTTAGCACCCTCGCCTGTCCTAGCTGCTCTGTAAACAAGAGCATGACTTTCTTGTCACGTGAAGTGACTTTGTGTTAAGGAATTGTGCCGTCCTGTGGGCAAGCTGCATTTCAGACAGCCTTGTGGCACAGAGAAGCTGTCTGGTCTCGGGGAGTGATGTTTTCCTCTGCTTTTGAGTGTATCATATGTTTTCCACAAATGAATTTCTTATTCTGAATGTGATGCCATGGTGCGTGGATCAATGCTGTTCCTCTGTGGCAAGGTATAAAGAATGCCAAATGTGTTCAGCAGTCTGTTATAATAAGGCAACTTAGCAGAGCCAAGAAGCCTGCAACCACCACTTTCATTAAGGGTAATTATCCTTGAGCAGCTGGGATAGGAGCAGGAGCCTGCATGGTAATTAGCTGCAATTGTTAAGAGATGCATTTTCAGGTTCCTGTACCATTTTTCTCTCTGTTTAAAGAACAGAGTGAGGGAATTGTGATAAATCCTGAGTCCTTGCTGTTGAAGAGGAGCTAGCTGCCTACTGATCAGCGCAAATTAGGATGTTCTTTGCATGTCCGTGTGGTCTTGCTGCAGTGAGAAATCATCCTGCGGTTGGATGGTTTGGGTCTTTGCAGCAACATTAACATTTTCCTATCTGTTTTCTCAACAGATGTATTGCTTTATTGTTGAGTTTTATGTTGTAATAAATTAAAGTGACAACCACTGCAGATCTGTTTCAATTCAGATTTGTAAGACAGGTAGAGAGATATGTACGCATGTCACCAATGAACAGAATTACCAGACTGGTAGAACCAGACAGGTGCAACTTCAGTCACAGATAAGATTGATGTGTTTCTATCCATCAACGTTTTCAAAATGTACATTTTCAGTAGAAGTTTGGTGCTAGAATTAAGTGGAAGAATAACTTCTAAAAAAACCTGCAACCCACATTTTTCCCCCCAACCTTCCTTGTGTTATGTTTTTGTGTCAGTAAATAGCATTGCAAGAGCTTGACAAGTAGTGTGTCCTTGCTGCTACACGTTTTCATGAAATGAGAGAATTTGTAAAGAGAAGAAAAAGAATTAGTAAAGCTCTTATGCAGCACAAATCTGCTAGACACTTGATCACCCCTGCTCTGTCCTTGGACAACAGCCATCCTCAACTACTAACGTTCATCTTCAAAACTTTTTACAAGTATTAGTTAATGATCTCTTGGAGCACTATTTATTTCAGTTTTCCATCATTTTAATGGTTAAAGATATTAGGTAGTATACATTTTTCCTGTATTGTATTTCTGTGTAGGAAACACTTCTTGTTAGTTTGGAAGAAAAAATAAGGATCGAAGACTTGCTTCTGTGCTTTGCAAAGGACCCCTGAGGAATTGTGTAGGTGAGAGTCAAGGGCATTCAGCATGTCTGTGCTAGATGGTGGGTCCTGGTAGGATTTGTCCTGGATGTACGGTTGTCTCTTCTGGTTGCCCAATTATATTTGCCATGACTGGCATTTGTAGTGTACTATGTAGAATAATTATTGACTTCTTTTCACATTGTGTGTGAGAATAAATGATAACAATCTCTGTCTGTAAGGCAGGCGTAAGTTGCATAATATTACAGATTTGACTGTATATCGTTTTTGCCTGCTACTTCAGACTTTTTTCTATGAGTTAAGGTTTTTCTGCTGTTAGAAATCTAAAACAATGGTTTCATGCCCTCCTCCAGTTCTAGCAGAATTTCAGTATATGCTATTTATGACAGGATTGAGAATCACTGATGCATTGCATTGGTGCGAGTGGAGAGCAGGAGAGCACTCCAGCAGAGACTGAAGCATTTGAGAAGCCAGGCGCAGGTCTGATTTTTTGCTGTTATGCCTTGAGGTGAGTTTTTCAACTTTCTGAAAGCCTTTTTGGAAATCTCCACTGATCTCTGGAGGGAGGCCACACTGATCTATCCATTAATCAGTAGCAGAAGATTTTGTTGCCAGGTACATTTCTTTCTTTGACGCTTTTCCTCTGCAAACCACAAAGTCCAGCAGTTCATGTTCCGTTGTAAGTGTGCTTTGGTGGTGCTGGTACTATTTTGGCTGCTGCTTCTTTATATAGAAAAGAACGTGGTACGAAGGCTTGGTTATAGTGAAGCCTAACGGAGAAGAGCTCAGAGGATGGACTAGAGATGCAGCAGCTCTTCTCCCTGCCCACTTCATATTTTTGGCTAATCTTCCTGTCCAGCAGCTATTTGCTTGTAGGTTGTGTGAAGTTACAACTTAATAATTGAAATTTCCCCATTTGTTGGCTACGTATAGGCCCCCTGGTGCCTTGTTAAGTGCTCCATTACCAGTGAATGTTCTTAATTATGTTCTGGAAGAAGTTGTTCAAGTCACAAGTCATTTACTCAAGGTTTGGGCCCAGCAGGTAAACATTTTCAAATTAATTTAGGTTGCTAAACAGAAACCACTTAGATGTCTTGAATGCTGATAGCTTGCACTTCCTACTGAATTCAGAGGGAGAAGAGATTACTTGCCACATCTTGAAATCAGGCTGATTGCTTATTGAATGACAGGATCGGCTTTTACTAGTCTTCCAGTTTGGAATACGTTGAATATGATTTGGATGTAAAGAGAGGTGTCTATAAAGTGTCTGACTTGAATATTTGGAAGGGACATTAGTCATGCTCTCATGAAAACAGTGACCTATAAATTACTAGTAACAACATCTGATAATAAATGACTAAACATGAAGATTTGTTGTTCTCTATCTTACCAGTTTTACATAAAGTAAAACAATAAAGCTGTCTTAAGAATCTCTATTATTCCTTTGTGCATGCAGATATGTACTACAGCAAATGCTCTAAATATTGTAGATACTGAAGGTATTTATAGGTGAATGATTTTTCTTTTATCCTTTTATATAAGAACATAACTTTGTTTTTATGGACCTTCACTTAATGTAAATCTTTTTTTCCTTTCATTGAAAGCCACAGAATCTTTCTAATTTCTTTGCTGTCATTATCATCATCAACTTTGTCCCTGTGCCCTTAGTAATGAATGACAGCCATTAGAAACTCAAGAGTCAGCGAAATTTATACAGGACTTTACGCAGCACGAAGGGCAGGGCTCCTGGGGTTGCACTGCTGATGGACCCAGACCTTTACAACAGCAGACTTATATCTTGACCAAAACCCCAGACACTGACAAACAATAGGGGAAAGTGTTTCCCTGCCCCCCATTTCCAGTAGTAAATCAATCAGTAAGTAAAGCTAGCAAGCAAGCAAACTAAAAAACCTCTGAACAGGTATTTAATCTGAGCTAAGTGGTGAATATCAATACTTGTTAGTGCTATACTTTGGTTTCCATCTGTGACTTTGTTAGTATAGAACTTCTGGCTTCAGCATAGTCATCTTAATCATAGAAAACATTGAGCTTGCAGAAAAACTGTCAACAGCAGAATTATATTTATAAATAGCTGTAATGCTATACTTGTTAAGATTTCTTTGGGAAAATATCACTTCAACACACATCTGCATCCACCCACAGTAAAAAAGATGATTTTTTAGGTAGGTAAAGCCCCAAATTACTGTCAAATATCATGCAGGTTATTATATCAGGGTTTATGAAGTAAAATCTATCTATTTGTAAATGAATTTGCAATAAAAATCCAGATTTTTATCAGCAAATCTTGCTCAAAATATTTTACATGTACGGGAGGGACTGGACATATCAGACCCTGTGGAAGTGTACAAAAAACCTGAATCCCTGACTGACATCTCCTGCAAGCAAGGCAGGGTGCCTGAGGCATCTGACAGGGAAGCTCTATGCGGATGGATGACTTAGTCACCAGGGGGTGGGTGGCACTGAAAATGGGTTTGCAAGACTGGTTGTGTGTCTTGAGATCGTACAGGTTGTGTGGGTATTTGACAACTATGTATTTGTGGAAACTGAGGGGCTCTTACTGGAAGAACACATAAATAATGGGGATTTGGGTTACTTTGGATAGAAGAGCAAGTAAGTTAGAAAAAAGGGTGGTGTGTGGCACAGCTGGATTTGGAAGAATATGAAACTGCTGAGACAGCACAGTAGACCCTCAACCTGATGGTGGTGCTTCCACATCCCTGTGGCCTTTGCTAGTGGGCATTTAGCAGTCGGAGAGGAGGTCCCTAGCTTGAAGTTCTTGCTGTGCACTTGCCGTGCTCAGTGAGACTTGAACTATGCATCAGAACCAGCCTGGGGTGAGGAGTGCTGGAAAACCTCTCTTCTGACAAGTGAGCAACCCACCAGGTTTCTCCAGGTAACTGAGCCACAAAGACAGGGGTCCTACTTAAGTACCAGTAAGCACTAGGATACATGGTTAAAATGAAAAAATACCTTAGTTGAGCTGGCAAGAAAGACAAAAGCTGCAGACATTGTGGATGTAGTGGTTGAAAACGTTATCGAAGTAGAAACTGATTGCTCTACCTTTGTAACAGAGACTTCAGCCTCTTCATTATTAACGTCTGGGATGTTCTCTTTAGTTCCCTTTCTACTGAGAATAAGGAGATGATGTGCATCAGTCAGGTTCTTCTGCCCTGCCATCCTCCCAGGTCAATATAGATACAAATTCCTTTCTGCTTTCCCAGCTGCTGCTGAATTCTGTTTTGTAAATAGTTCCCAAATTTTTCCCCTGCATCCAAAGTCCCATTTGCTTCTGAACAGCCAGCCATGATGTAGCTACCTCCCTGTGTGCCAGATGACTTCCTCAGTTGTTTTTCCCCAAAGAATGCCCACTCTTTCCCCCCACTTGCTGGGGATGTGAGGATGTGCCTCCGCATTTCCTAAGCGACCTAGATCAAAAGGGACAGAGTTGACAAGAGTTATCGTAGCTTCCTCTTCAGCCTATTCATTCTACTTGCCTGCTGATCTCCACATGCTTTCCTCTTTTGCCAGTCTTTTTAGTCATTCCAACGGGACGATGTTTCCTATAATACTCATACATTGATATCAAAGGGTTTATTGGAATTCAAGAACAACCAATTGCTGCTATGTATCAGCAATAATTATCGTTCTTTAAATCCATGGTCCTCATCTGTAACAATATAACATCAAAGACCCTGGAGATAAAGGAGCAGTGGCATCTAATGGTGCAGAGACTGTTTTCACCAGATCATATATCTACATTTGTTTAGTAAGAGTCTGAAAGCAAACCTAGAAGTTCTGTTCTTTTTATTACTTACAGGAATGCAACTACTTTAGTCTATCACGTATGCAGAAGGTGTGTATACCTGCCCACTAGCATGAGGAAGAGCAAAGAGATCATGGTTTGGCTTTTTGAAGACTTCTGCCAGTTGAGACTCTGGGTTTATTTTGCCAGTTCTTCAGAACTGATACTGCACTCCTGTGTAGTGAAGCATGCTGGGGTGTTACCATACTTTCCTCCCTGTATCTCTGTGAGATAGTTCAGCTTCCCCTTCCTTTCAGAGAATCCAGAGACGGTTGTTGATGTATGAACTCCTCCATGTTTTTAATCGCTAAGAATAATCTAACTAGCTTCTTAATAACTGTGTGAAAGCTATCTTCCAAGAAAAAAAAAAAGAGTATATTCCACTTTTTTCCCCCTCTGCTTATTTACTTTTTCAGTTGCAGGGTCGCCTCTTCTCCCTGGTATGGCACGCATTTCTTTCTTTTCTCTAAGAGTTCTTGTTTTGCATATTCAAGAATGCTGTCCTTAAGCTACAAGGCACTATTATGTTTTCTACCTGTGAGCGGAAAGGACCTTTCCCATCCTTGTTGCCTGAATAGTTAAATCACAGTGGAATATATATTTACAAAGGCCAAAAATAATCTATGAGGTAGAGGTGCAGTTCATGCTGTGCTGGCACTTGTGTGGAAGAGATGGTAAAAGTGTCTCTGTTAGCATCTTGTTGGTGTCATTCAGACTCAAATCCTGGAATAAATGGCTTGTCTCCCATCCCAAGGTATTTGCACTGAGGACAATTCTAGTCCTGACTCTGGTTACTTGAGAGGCACACCTCATATAATAGTTCAAATTCCTCTTCATTTATTGTATGAAGCGTAGTGCACTAGTCTTAAGTATTGTATGTTTCACTGCTGTATCCATAACTGTTTTAGCCCATTTATTCTTCTGCAGCTGTTTGGAAAACTTAAAGAAGACAGGCCTTGTGAACCAGCTTATATGAACTGATAGGACCTCAGAAAAGGTATTTTTTTCTTAAAGAAACCCAAACCAAACCCCACCCAAAAGCCCCCCAAAACCACCCCACCTCATAGCCATGTTTGAAGATCTGCAGATACTGAGATCTGCACTGAGTATCTGCATGTTATTCTCCCCAACAAAGGCCTCCACTGTATTATGCAAACTTTCCTGTACTGTTTTGGGTGACCTTACTGAGAACACAGACCTATAAAACCTGCCTGCACAAGCAAATTGTTAACTAGATCAGTAGATTGAACTGCTTTTGAACTACTCCAGGCTCAGCAGCCTTAGTTTCCTTTGGTAGATATATTGAATAGCCAACACTAATTCCTCAAGCTGTTTATGCTTCATGTTGTCAGAAGACCAATGTAGTGCTTTTTCACTCCCTTCAGATGGCTGAGAGAATACTAAACTGCATTTTTCTTTGTAGGTTAGTATTACACTGAAAAACATGCCTCACATCCCGTCCCTGCCCCCACCCCCATCCTAGCTGTACCTACTGATTGCTTGCACTAGTTTCCCTTACCCAGCCTTTCTCTTTGTCCACCTGGTATCAAGAATTGGTGGAAACAGCAGGCTCAGCTGGAGCTTTTTAGCTTAAAAACACTCTTCAATGATAATTACAACAATATCCTTAGGGACATGACTTGATTACACAACATGGAGCTTGTCTGAACCACCAAAGAGAGCAATTGATCCCTTAGTGAACGCGCTAAAAATGGCTGCGAATGAGAGAGGACTGCTTTGGAGGGGCATCTGGTGGGACCTTTTTAAAAATCATGCTAAAGTAAGTTTGTTCTGTTAATATGCTAGGAATTCTTACGATGCTGTCATTAAGGGGAGAACTTTCTTTTTGGTACAGCAGCATTAGAAATATTGGGTTTTAAAAGGTGTACATATATATATGTATACACACACATAGTGAGCAGAGACATCTCATTCCCCTGGAAGTAAACTTTTCCTCTTTATTGCAGAACTGGTGATGAGTTATGACTAATTTTTAACTCTTAAAAAAGTAAAGGAAAAAAAATCTCCATTAATTCCCAGTTCAGAAGTTTTACCCATGCATAGACTTGCTTCAGGGCTGTATATCAGACCACACTGTGGTTTTGCAACCCTCAGTGTCTCCCTGTGTCTAGCAACAGGTATCTGGGCAACTCCTTATGTAGGCTGCTCTATTAATTGCTGCTGGTTACCGTTCTGAGTCAGCCACTTCTCGGTTCCCTGGAATATCTTGCCTCTGCAGTTCAATCTCCGCTGTTCTTTGACTTCACATTATCTCTAAATGTCAGCTGGCTAGGGGCTTGCTTTGTAAATGATCTTTCTGATCTGATCCTCAGGATACCAGTGACTAGCTTGCACATGGACCTTTTCCAATTTTTTTATCCGCTTCCCCAGCAGTCATTTCTTGAATTGTTACATCTGGTGTGAAGTAGTTGTCCTGAGGCTGAGAATTAGAGCTGGTATCTTTAAGAAAACCCCAGCTTCCGCGTCCACTTTATAAGCCTGCGTACAGCTTGGTCTGTAGGTTTGTGTGGTGTGTTTGCATTGCTCAGCAGTGCGTTAGGAAGCTCCCTTGCTAATTGTTTGCAAACTGACTTTTCACAGACGATCCCTTATGTCTTACATCTGGGCACAGAACTCTGGCTGGGATGCCCTTGCTAGATCTGGCACAGCTGGCTTCGCTTCACTTGAGCTGTCTCTTAAGACAACTGGCACGAGGAAAACTGCATGAAAGTATTTGCAGTGCATACAAATGGGCATACAGAATTACTCCTCCTGTCTTCCTTCTGGCTTGCCATCTCTTTCGATGTTTCAGAAAGCTGGTCTTTCCTGCCTCCTCCCCTGCTTGGAAGTGCTGTAAGCTTGCATAACTATCTCTTAAGACCCACTGAGAAACCGCAAGCAAGAGGGTTTGGTATTACTATCGAAAAATTGGGTCGATACAATGCAGCTTTTTCTTCAGCATTTTCATATGCGGAAAGTGATAACTCCAAAATTCAAGCAGAGAGATGCTTGGTTTGATCAACATGGTCAGTAGATTTAATCTCATGTGGAAATGCTTTTGTCATCTGAATCTGCTGGCAGCACTTGTCATTATTATTTTGAAATAACAGAATTTTTGAGCACAAAAATTTGCAATTTCAGCAGACATAGGTAGGATGCAACTATTCGTTATCTGCTGTAATGGATAACAACTGTCTTGTTACCAGCTTTAATGCTAAGATGCAGGTCCACTGGGTTTTTTTGGCTGGGTAGCTATGGTTTTACTTGGCAAATGCAGCTGGCTGCTTGTTTTAGTTCCCCCAGAAGTGACGCAGTAGATTATACTGGTAATCATAGCCAATATGATATGGAAAAAGTGAAGAATTTCAGAATGTAAAAGGAGTAAGAGGGAAGAAGAATAATTTTTATAAAAGATTACTGTTTACTCAAAAATGTGATGTCTCTGTGCTCTTTGTGTGGCAAAGGCGAAAAGGCAAAGGGCCGCATCAGTTTGGGGCTCATGGTATAATTCCATGGCAGAATAACAATACTTTCCTGTTACATGAAGAGATCACAACCAAGATACATCCTTATTATATTAGACACATATAACCATATAACGCTTGAAACCCTGTGCTTTAGAAAACTAGATTTAGCAGATGAGTGAAATAAATAAGCCAGAAAAGGAGAGGAGAGAAAATATGGGTGTTGGTGGTAATTGCTTCATTAGCAGTAATCCCAATTGCCCAGCCATTAGGACAGAGTTCTTGTGTCAGGCAGATGAGATGCATAAAGCAGTTTTGTAACAAGAGAGACAGCACCTTTTGTGCTCCTAGAAACAAACTAGCCAAGGACGGAGTATAGTCTGGGAAAATTGCACTGTATGCTCGTGGATTGTACTGAACCTCACTGTAGAAAACCTTAAAGCCGTCCGGGTGTCTGTGTCTCAGCACAGTCAGAGTAGGTGTTTGGAGAGCAGGCTGATGGAGGTAACAAAATCACCGTGATGTTCTGCCAGGCACCATCCTAATGCAGCTCAAGGCCAAGCCTGAACAAGCTTTCTGGCCCCATATCTCCACGCATAACTGTGGCTCCTGCTGCTTAAGGACCCAGCTCGTCTGCACAGCCTGCCAGCATCTCCTCACTGCTGCAGTGGGCAGAGGCTGGAGGGCAGAGGCTTCCCACCGTGCTGGAGAGGAGCCAGCCCTGTCTGCTGTCACCTTGGCAAGTGGTGTACCCTGGGCTGGGGAGGCAAGGTGGGCACATGCTCCCAGTGCTGGTGGAGACGGGGCTGGGTGGGGGGTGAAGGCAGGCGCCAGCTACGAGAGTGGGGGTTCTGCTGGCACGGCCAAATGAAGTTTAGCCTACGCCTCCTAGAAGCTGAAATGTGATCTGCTCTTCTGAAATAATTTAGCTTTGAAAAACTGCACATCCTGCCTGCAGTCCTTCAGCTTCAGAGAGCAGAAGGTCTCGTTCCTTCAGGGTGCTTTGGTAGCACGTATGGCCTTGGACTTAGCTTAGTTTTCCTGTTTGCAACAGAGATGCCATGAGCAGCTCATAATATATAGAAAAAAATACCCAAATGTGAGCATGGTTTCAACACTGCGCATCTTGGTGAAATTCCTCTTCTCCTAAGCTAAGAAGCTAGCTCCTGCTTATGGGGTTATCACTGGGGAAAGGATGGGTAGCAGGAACTAGCAGAAACCAAATTCCCGTGACTTAGATATAAGAAGCTCTCTCTTGACATCATTTGCCAGCATCTTTGCAAGGAGATTTGGTTCATACATTAAAAAAAACACACTTGCTGTCCATATCTACTTATATACCATTCATTTGATGTGTCTTCTTTAAACTGGTAGATTTTAGTGCACACAGAGCCTGGTGACTTGAATCTGTCAGTTGGTACGGGAGCACAGGACAGTGGTCTGAAGAGCCTGCTTGCTTACAGACCTGAAGGAGCTGTTCAGGGTTGTGGGGTTTTTTTTTTTTGTTTTTTGTTTTTTTTTTGTTTGTTTGGGTTTGTTTTTTTTAACTCATCACACGCTGTAAGTCCCAATTATATTTTCATTCATTAAAATAACACACTTAAATGCATTTCTTAGTATTGCATTGCCTGGAGCTGTTAGATACTATTACAGAGTAATCGGGTAGTTAAGACACTGTTAAAGCATGTGAAGAATTTGAAAGGCATTTTTTTTACTTGTAAGGCTTTATTTATTTCTATATATTTACACGCATACACACTGCTGAAAGAGGGGGAAAAAAACCCCAAACCAAGCCAAAAAACGGAAATTCCACTAAGGAACACAAACCAACATTTAAGTAGTAGTGAAGAGTCTGGCTTAAGCTCAAAAATTCAAGGAAATCCAGAGTTAAGGCTAAAAACCCGTGGTGATAATCAGCAATGATTCTTGTTTCTTTCTTTCTTTTTACAGTAATGAGAATGGAAGCAGGAGTCGGCAGCCCTTCAACTTAAGCTCAGAATCCGATTCTAAGTCAGAGACTTAATATTGGGGAAAAAAAATAATCAGATCCTTGTAAATCGGTTGTAAATCAGTTTTTCTTTTAATAACACAGTGTACTGTTTCTATAGAGAGGGAGAAGGTCATAAAGAAAGATATTCTTCTGGGTAACAGTATCTTCAGCCTGGCATGCTAAGATGCAAGCATGAATGGGGTCTCTCAACAGCAGCAAACATCCATAAGGAGCACAACAGGATCACCCTGTTGGTAGAGAAATAATGTGAAAGCAGAGAGGTTGCAGTATTCTGCAGACTGCAGGTGATCAAAAGTCAGGAGACTAAACTCATTCAGAAATCAGTAAGCAGCTTACTGAGTGCATTACTTATGTGTATGTATTCTCTCTATATGATCAGTTTATATGCAGTGTAAATATAAAGATATAATCAGTGTGTATGGTACTTCTATCTGTGTTTACATTCTGACCTCTGAACAGCTAGAGTTTACTTGCTAAAGTTTCTTGAACTTTTCTTTGAGCTTATATACTATGACACAACCAGTTAGAATTTAAAAAATAAATAATTTTCTGGAATCAGTGTTTAATTGCAATAAAATCCTAAAAGTTAAAAATAGTAGTTATAAATTGCAATTAAACACTGATGACAGAAAATGATGCTGATTTAATGATGATTTATTTAATGATTTATTTTGCATATCATGATTTAAATTACATGTTATTGATGCTGAATTCCTTTCCATTTGGAAAGGTCACTTGAAACTTCTCTCTGATTTGTATTTTACTGATGTGAACTGTAATATTTACAAGAATTTAGGTGAAAAGGGAGGCAGAGATGAGAAAACTTTCATATTTTTTGGGGGGAAGTGTAAAGCGAACTCGCTATTCTGTCTCGCTGCTTGGCTGAACAGTATTTCCCGCAGATGTGATAAGACCTCCTCCTACTGTTTCATTTTATTTTAGACACTGTGAGTGCACTCAGTGTCTACACAGGGGATGAAAATCTCAGACCCTTTGAATAAGAAGTAGTTGACATCATAAAAACAGCTAGTGCACATTGATCACTCCTCTCATCCCAAATGGCCACGGTCAAACCCTTTAACCAGGGAACATCTTTAATGCAGGTTCCTCTCAAAGTGCTCATCGACTGGAGTCAGGGTTATTGGCATCCACTGCCTTTGAGATGGAAAATAAATCTCATGATCTAGAACTCAAAGAAAATGTTCTTTGGATTTCCCTTGAGAGCACTAATCCCTATTTTTAATTGGGAGGCAAAACTTAAAAAGAGGATTTTATTAGACCTCATGTTCCATGAAGTAAAAGAGCATTTTGCACAGCAGCAGCTTTTTATTCTAGTGGTAGTGAAAAAAATGCTTGAAATGGGCATAAAGGTTGAACAGAGATGCATTTCAAGTGCATTAAACATCTTTTAGGAAAATATTGCTGACATGCTGTGGCATTGTTTTGGTTGTGTTTTTTTTTTTTTTAATGTACATATCCCTCTAAAGAAAGAATAGGATGTATTTAAAAAAATAAAAGACATCTACTAGATACATGGCCAAATGCTGGGTCTTACACTTTGGCCACAACAACCCCCACCAATGCTGCAGGCTTGGGGTGGTGTGGCTGGAAAGCTGCTCAGCAGAGAGGGACCTGAGGGTATCGATTGATAGCCGGCTGAATATGAGCCAGCAGTGTGCCCAGGTGGCCAAGAAGGCCAACAGCATCCTGGCCTGAATCAGGAATAGTGTAGCCAGTAAGACCAGGGAGGTGATCATCCCCCTGTACTCGGCACTGGTGAGGCTGCATCTTGAGTAGTGTGTTCAGTTTTGGGCCCCTCGACAAGAAGGACATTGAGGCACTGGAGTGTGTCCAAAGAAGGGCAACGATACTGGTGAGGGGTCTGGAGCACAAGTCTTATGAGGAGCGGCTGAGGGAACTGGGGTTGTTTAGCCTGGAGAAAAGGAGGCTGAGGGGAGACCTTATTGGTCTCTACAGGTACCTGAAAGGAGGTTGCAGAGAGGTGGGAGTTGACCTGTTCTGTCAAGTAACAGGTGATAGAACAAGAGGAAATGGCTTCAAGTTGCACCAAGGGAAGTTTAGATTGGATATTAGGAAGAATTTCTTTACTGAAAGGGTCATCAGGCATTGGAATGTGTTACCCAGGGCAGTGGTGGAGTCCCCATCTCTGGAGGTATTTAAGGGTTGTGTAGATACAGTGCTGAGGGACATGGTTTAGTGGTGGGCTTGTCAGTGTTAGGTTAGTGATTGGACTAGGTGATCTTACAGGTCTTTTCCAATCTAGGAGATTCTGTGATACGTCACTATAAGGGCTACTACCTGTTGCTGGGTTCTTCGCATTTTTATTTGAAGCCGTAGAGCTTTCATATTCTGAACATATCTGGGGGAACTGCCATGCAGTTCAGAGTCATTTCAGGATGTCTGGAGTTTAAATTCGATCTATACTCCAGCATTTTTTTTTTTTTTTTGGCAAACAATGTTTAATTGGGAGAGAAATGTCAGAAACGTCACCGTTTCTATTGAACCTAATGTCCCTGCATAATGCTATGAAAAACCTGATACCCGCAGTTCTCTTGCGGTACTGTTGTCTTGTGTAATGTTCATCCCCTCGCCCTCAATCCCACTGCAGCATCACATGCTTTATAGCCCCTGTAGATGTGCGTGGCTGCTGTGAGCTGGATGCAGGCAGGCTGTACTGCGACCACAGGCATGCTCTGACATTTTTTTTTATATAGAAGACACACGCCTCTTGAGGATTTTTGTGGGGAAAGAAGTTCAGCTGCTGGAAAATGAAGGGTAGTCATGCCAAGGACAAACCAAGTAGCTTTGTCATCTTAGAGCATGCAGCTTTTTATTTGCAGAGGAAAATAAGATACTGAGGTTTGGGTTAGTCTGGGTCTGTGGGTTGGAAGGTTGACTTGAATTTCTCAGAGTCCCTGCTGTTGATAAGTATCTTGCGAAGGCTGGCCTTCTTTCCTAGTTCCCCTCTTAAATGCAGTTGTAGTGAATTCTTAACTTTGGATTTTGCAAACTTTCTGCCAAACTTGTTGCACGGGTGGTGAATTTTCAGCTGTCAAATTCTGAATGAAGGGTGTTGCAGGTGCACAAAAACCTGAGCTAATTTCATCACATTTTTCTCCACCCCCTGAAAAAAAGGGTGAAAGGAAGGCTTTTCTTACAGCATCTCTAATGAGCTGTTCGGATTCTACATCCCCTTCTGCACCCCACAATACAGAGTAGGCAGTCAGGACTGATTTTACTTTAAGAGGAAATATCTGTGTTTCCAGGGGAAAGGAGAATCTTGAATTTACTTAAATTCCTTAGCAGCTCTAAGTAATTCAAGATGTAGCACATCCCATGTAGATCTGATAGCTGAACTGTGTATCAGAGAAACACAATTAAATGTAATAAAGTGTAGATTTGAATCACAGTTTGGCCTGAATGTAACCCTGAAGTAAGTGTCGTATATTAATATTTACAATTGATATCAATCATTGCAGTTAGTAATAGCGCTAATGAGAGAAGCAAAATAGCAACCTTATTAAAATTCTCATTTCAATAATGTAATGTGACTCAGGCATTTGAAGTGAAAATGGATGCACGTTGATTAAATTTGAAAAAAAAATTTTTTTTTATTCTTTTTCTCAAAAAAACTCATTACAGCTTGATTTGTTGCTAAGGTTTACAGTTACCTGTAGTAGAAATGCAGAGCTCCATTAAAATAAATGGAGGTCAGGAGAAAGAATAGCTGGAAGATCTAGTCTTGTGGCAGACTCATACTGGACTCACACTCAGACTCATAACTGGTTTGGTTATCGTTTGTCTCTGGTGTTATGTATCTTGCAATTTAAAAAACATTTTGCATAACCTAAAGTCATTAGGGATTAGGAATATTTATGGTAACCATAAAATGTGTGATGATACTATCAGATGTAGTATTCATAGCATCAGGTGTGGTAAGTATGTAGTAATCAAAATACTGAGTTTTCAGGTACTTCCCCTATTTTTCTCATCAAAACAGCACTATAAAATGAAGTACTTAATTCGTACTGTGTTATGATCTTTCTGCTAACTCAGACAGTAAAAGAGTACAAATACTTCTCACCACATCTTAGCCAAGAAACACACATTTAAAAATAGGTTCTTAGGAGTTTCTACAGCATTCTGTACTCTCCTGCCAGGAATCCTCTCTTCTGTTCCTGATTATTTTCAAGCTGCAATCATGTAAGCCATAATGATAATGAAAGATATTTGGTGCTCTAAGAAAATATCATAAGCAAGAGAGTAGAAAATTACTTCAGTGCTGTCTTGGGCTTTGCAAGCTTAACAATGTCACCCGTCTCATGACTGAAATATTTGCAAAAACACTTTGTCTCACAGATTCTTTCCCAGCTTTTCATCTTAGACAGCCTCTCCATCTTCCTTTTTTTCCTCTCCATTTCAGACTTTCTTAATTGCTACAAGACCTAGAGCACAAAAGTCTCGTCTGAATGCATCATGCAGAATCTTTCTGGCTGTAGCAGAAATGTCTGTCCTGTTTTTTTTTGTTTTCATTTTTAAACCCCTACTATAGTAATTAAAGGCTCCCTTCCGTTTATATCATATGGGTTGCATACCAAGAAATTAATCGGCTTCTTTCTATCAGTTGTAAACCTGACTCTTCTGTTACCAAAACCATATTTTCTGTAGCAGCGAATGCTAGTTGCTGGATCCATCGGCTGCCTACATTTGGTAAATGTGGAGAAGTACAGTTGTAAAATTCTGGGTAAACTGGGATTTATGAGCTGCTGTCTTTGGTTCCTTGCTATTAGGGATCTTCATTACTGCTTTTGGTTTTGGAGAGATTTCCCCTGCACCTCCCCATTCTGGTGTTTATGGTGCTCAATCTTAAAGGATTTTCTTTTCTTTTTTTTTTTTTTTCCCTGGGCAAAAANTATGCACTTTCTTTGGCTATTCAAACTTCTGAGAAGGCCTGGTGAACGCTGCTTTTTAATTTCACCACTGGGCACAATATTTGATCTTGAAGTTACAGTTCTAGAGGGGTGTTGTGTTTTGTTCAGGCTGGTAGCATGCTAAAGTAATTGCTTATGGAATGAGAAAGAAACCTGTACTCAGTCTTTGGGAGTTTCTGACTCATTTTTCCAATTGGATCCCTATGGGTAGAGCTGTTTTTCTCCTAGAAGATGAGTGATATTCCTTATCCTCTGCGTGGATGTACAGGTTTGGTGGTTTCCCTGGGCCCATGAAGATGGTTGAGAAGAGCTGCTCTTCCTTGTGTGCCTATTTCACGGCCAGTATGGAAAGGCTGTCTTGGCCTATCATCTGGCAGGTTGCTGAGTCCGAAAAAGCACATTTTTTGACTAAGCAAAGACTGAGCAGTCCAAAGTTATTTCCATACATGTAAAATGAATTTTGTCTCCCCTCCTCTTTGTGCCATGGGTTAGGCACACTGGCTTTAGGGTCCTGCAATATTGTTAAATGTGCTGTATATACACTTTATATGGGATTATCTAGACTTGTAAGTCCTTTGGGGCAGGGATCTTTTGAGCTTGGTGTTTGTGCAACATCTAGCACAGTGGGTTTAATTAGAGACTTAATGTGCAGTATCATCATGAAAACTAATGGTCTATTAAATTTCAGGGGGTAGCTTAACTAAAAAAAAAAATAATCTTTATCTATCTTGTACCAAACTTTAGCTTCACTGTCTTCTCAGAAAATCTTTGTATTTAAATAGCTCCAGAGAAATCAAAAGCAGAATATGCAGAACAATTATAGAGGAGACACAGAGCTCCATACTACTTGCCAGACTAACCATCCTGACTGTCATTCCTATTTATTTTCACATGCTCTCAGATTGCTTTCATCCTTCCCCATCAATTTGAAAATCAGTTATTTCCTTTTTTTTTGTCACAACACTTCTGGACTCCCAACCTGTTGTTAGAAGCCCATCATTGTTTTCTTGTGTTTAGGACAATTTTCCTTACCCTTGATTGGACTTTCATTGCTAACCGGAAATTTGACTGACAGGAGAAATTGTAATCGTTTTCTTGCCTCTCTTGCCAGTGGTTTGGAAGAGAATTTTCCAACTTGTTGCGCAAAGGCAATACCTGTGTGTACCTCATACTAGGGTTCCATATAAATTTGGTCTTGTTACTGCAAACTTTCGTTTCCTGATAGCTCCTGCAAGTCATTCCTTCACAGGAGATGATTTGGCACCTTAAACTTTATTTACATCTGGATGTCGTGCCTGCAGACTTACCAAAGTAAGACGCTGACTGATTGAAAGTAGTCTTTTTGTATTCCAGTTGAAGAACTTACCATCTGTGATCTGTAATTAGACTTCTTACTAATTAGATATAACAAAACAGCATAATGCCAAGTTTGAGGAAAAAAATATTAGGAATACGATGTAATATATGGCTGATAGTTTTTATTGCTTAACTGTAAATAAAGTGTTCCTCTCCTGTCCTGGGCATCCATAATTTCCTACCCCTGTAGGTTTAGTCATTCATGGCACTACTTTGGTTGCTATAGCGATACCAATTTCCTGTCTCAGATTATTGTACTTCAGAGGTGCATGAGGCTTTTTAATCTTCCTTTTCTTTTTGTTTTTTTGTTTGTTTTTTTTTTTTCTTCTTTCTTCCCATTTCAGTCTTTGATTTTTACAGATGCTCTTACTCAAGGACTGGAATTCCTATATTGTTGGTGTATTTTTTCCACTATCTGATGGAAACCAGAATAAATAAATACCTTTCCCCCATAGGATTAATGAAGATTCCTGCTGCTTTATTGGTACCCTCGCTGAACATTGCTCTATATCAAGGCCTTACAAAACTTACATTTAGTTTTGTTATGGGTCACTAAGCTAGAGAAGCATATGTTGTTCACCTTGGCCAAATCAAGAGCAGCTGCACCCAACCAAATGGAATTTACACACGTACAAAAAGCAGCTTGTCAGCCATGACAGATGTTAGATTGGGTGAGATGCTACTGAAATCCAGTCTGAGAAGTCCAGCTGGGCCAAACCTCCAAAATGCGACTTAATAGTGACTGAACCCTGACTAAGACAGTTTGTTCTTTCTGTGATATATATAATGAGAAGAAACCATAAGGCAGTATTAGGTGATCAATATTCCCTTTTTTTCTCTACATATGACAAAGTTCGTGTGCATTTGCTGTAAGGTTCAAGCTCTTTCTGTGGGGCTGTTGCTGTGTTGGGAGTCCCTCTGTTGCTTCCTGCTCTTTCTCTGTATCCCTTTGAGGGCTGCTCTGATCAGAGATGCGTGTGCCTTTGGCCTGTTAGTCTGTTGATGTGATATTCCCGTTGACTATGTGGTCTAATTCCCTTGGCATTTTGTACTCCTTCCCGCATTACGGCATTGCCACTGTAACCTTGATCATCAGCATATGTGGAATTTGGTGTTTTGTGAGATGTGTAGCTCTAAGCAACCTCAGTGCAGAGGTCCGTATTGCTAAATGCCTTTCTGCTCAGAAATCGCTTGTGTAGATGAATGATGCCGTTTCTGATACAGATCACATTCTGAAAACTCAGTGGAATCAGACAGCCTGCTAGAGTTTCTAAGCATCAGGAAAAAAAACATTACTGAATAAGAAAAAAAAGAAAAGATTCCAGGTGGGATTACTGAATTTCCAAATGGGCAAAAACTGCATGGGGGAAGGCGCATATAGAAAACACTCAGGAAAGGAAGGGATCTGTGTGGCTGGAAGCAAGTGGTGTGTTTGTATTTTAGCAGGTAATGCATGCTAAAATTGAAGGAAAAATGGGAAATGAAGAAGACAGATGTGTGTGGATCCTAGGATGAATTCATATCCCATGGAATTATACACGAATTAAGCAGGGTGTCAATGATGTTTGAATAACTGACAAGGAATGCATAATATGCTCTTCTTTATTAATGTCTTTCTCATCTATATATGCTATTCTACCCCATTTTCTTTCTCTTCTGATTTCTTTCTCTTGGGTGGCTGTCTAGCATGGTGGATTTATGCTGTTTGTTCAGCAACATTCTTGCTTCTCTGAATTCTGTCCCATGTGTGTTTAGCATAATCTTCAGTTGCACTTCTACTTGCTGCCTGCTTGTTTAGCTTTTTCTCCCAGGCCATTAGTTCAGTTCTATTTTCTTGTGGGGAAAAAATGTCTTTCTGTGGTAGAAGTAATTAAGTCCCCTACGCTAAAATCATCTTCTTCAGGGTACTTCAGATTTACTCTACTATTGTTCCCTTGAAATCCATATGTGGTGCTATGAATTGGTGATAGAAAAAATTTGGCTTCTCGTGCTCTTTTTCAAGGCAATGGAAATTTCTGTGGCTGAACTGGTTGGCAGCAGGTGGCTCCCAAAGCAGTACCTGCACCACACCATTAGCAGCTATTTGCTTTGGCAGCCAGAAGCTTACCCTGTGGTGTTGTCTTTTTTTATTTGTACTACTGTTCTCAGGTAGCAACTGCTCGCTTAGCTATCTGTATTTAGCTGCCTGTGTGTGGGCATAAAACCCATGTGAGGATCACTCTACTGTGGTTGTAATAGCAGAAAATAGATGTATTTTCATCTCTCAAAAGATCTTTAGATCTTTTCAAAGAGAAGTGAACTGTGATTGTGCAGGGTGAAAAGGGTCTTGTGCTTTTTAACTTCTGTATGATGACACAAGGGACAACTGCATTTCTTTCTTCTTTTTCTGTTCCTTTTATTGATGCTGGGAATTCAAGACTTGTTTGGCGTAGGGGAATCCATAGGATTTATCTTTTCTCTCTTTCTTTTGTACTTATTTGACTTCATACCAATGATTGGTTTAAAAGTATTTTTATTAGCTTTTTAACATTAATGGAATTGTGGTGCTATCTCTCCACCTCAGCTGCCAGTGTATGCTGTAACTACCTCTCAGAACCTGGAAGAATACTGTAGAACAAGCTAGGAAGGGCAGGAAAACCAGAGTCTGAACATGTCGAAACTTTTTTTTTTCTTGTTTTTTTTAAATTTGATGTGGGAATAGCAAACCTAGATTAAAAATGATGTAAAATTGAATATTTCCCTAGTTGCAGGCAAGGTAACAAATCAGGTCCAAGGTCAAACTGGGAGATCCAAGCAACAATTCAGGGACATCAGGGAACGGAAGTGGGAACAGGCACACTTGTGACATAGCTCAGGCCAGGACCTTGAGCCGGAGCTGAAATGAAGATCCCCGGGCTGTGGACAAGAGGGTGCATGGGTTGGCATCCAAGGGGAGGCTGCCAAGGGCAAATAAGGCCTATTGGTGCTCTCAGGATCCTGACAAACTTAACTTTCTTAAAATGTTTACTGGGAGAATCTTATGGCCAAAGTCACTGTGACAAGTTAGAAGTGCCCAGTAGAGCTGAAAGGTGCATTATGCTGCCTATGTTGAGAATGAGTGTGAGGAGCTTGCGATGAGCAAATGCTGGCTTTTAAATGGAGCAATTATGAAGCAAAATGGAGAGGAGATAATAACATTGCAACAGCAGGCTGGGTGAAGCACACAGAGACCTATAATTCCTGTTCACGCCCCCTTCTACCAAGACTTCTTGTGTAGTAGAGGAGGCTGGTAAAGGAAGAGGACGATTATATTTCTTAGAACCGCTGAAAAAGATGATAATTTTAACTGAATTACTCTGCAAATAATCAATGGGCTTACATCACACACGTTACAAAAGCCTGGCTTTCCGAAATCTTTGTGCTTTTGATCTGTGAAAGGAACTGCAGGTGATACTCAGGTCATGTTCACATCAAAATACCTGATTTCAGACAGAAACCAAGTACTTAATAAATAATTTAAACTGCTGGTATTATCATGTCCGTAACAGGTATGGATGCAAAAGGAGATGACAGCAAAGAACCAAGGTCAAAAATCAAATTCTTAATACTAGCTGACTAATAGTAAAAATATTTGGTTTCCTGAGTCATTTGTCTTTCAAGTAGAAGACTCTTGTGGTAGGGGTATTTTTTACACAATGCACTTGGCCTTCTGCCAACAGATGAGCGCTCCAGATTGATACTAATGAAAGAACTATTAATGCACCGTAGCATGTCAATTATCTTCAGAAGGTCTCCAGCAGCCATTTATCACTTAAATTTCACATCTTATAACTGGGGACCAAATTGTGTTGCATGTTAGAATAGTTCTGCCAAATTTGATCCATCATTAACTTTCATTTGTTGATAATTTGAACACGATTTTTTGTTTAAGTTATGTATCTTTGTCAACTTGATGGAAATGTCCTGAATTGTCATGTTGTCATAGATGAGTGATGCTGTTTTGCAGTTGAGACTCAACTGTATTCTGAAATGTCTTTAAGGATATATCCCCCAGGAAAAAGTCCCGAGGCCGGGGACTTTATTTGCTGCATTTGGGGGAGGTGGGGGGGGGGAGAAAAAAGGACTTTTATGACTTAAATTGGATTCTTAATTGCTGAATCATGCACAGAAACTTAGTTTTGTTTTTGTTTTCATTTTTTTTCTTTAACTTCGTTGTTATGATGGCTTTCATTGCTAGGGTTACCAGGCTTAAAAGCAAACAGAATACTTATGAAGGGGAAAGGTAACACCAGAGTAAATTTTCTTTGTCTTCTAGGTGGGTTTCAGTGGAATGGATGACATATCTCAGGTTCAAGAAGGCAAACAAAATCCACTGTAGAGGATGTGATGCAGTCACAGGTCTTGGCACTAAGTAACGTAATGTTAATTGCCTCAGACTTTGGATAATGGCAACCCCTGGAGGGGTTTGACCAAGGAAGGTCAACACAAAAGCATCCCTCATCATAATGTTGAGGGAAATCCTTTGGCTAAAGTAGTTAGACTTGTGCAGTATGCAATGGCTGTTCCTGTTGACTAGTAAGGGGTAACGTGGTAGGCTGTGGAAATATGTCTTTCTGTGTAATACTGGACCATTGCAAAGCTCATCAACTTCTTTTCCCTTTACAAGCCATACTTTTTCTCCTTGCCTTTTTAGAAAGCAAACATACAGCAGCTTAGACTTGTGTTATTTTTTTAGAGCTCTAAAATAAAATTTTTGGTGGCATGCAGAATTCTGGTCAGAGGAAGCTTGGAGAACGCTCATACATGGCAAGTTTTAATCTGTAGTCTGCTCAGATACGGTTTTCAGGAGTGTGGTATGAGGCCTGTGTTGAATAAGCAGAATGGGAATCAAAGAAAATGTACTTAAGCATCCAGTAGTTAATTTAACAAGCTGACACCTTCACACCTGTCACAAGGTGACACCTTCAGATGATACAAGTTACAAAAAAGAAAAAGAGACAACAGAGGGTTAAGCACTAGTTGTAGCTGTGCGAACTGCCTTGAAAATGGAAACGAAGCCTTAGCATAGGGAAGAAACATTGTTTTTTATTTTTTTTTTTTGGAGAAGCCATGTCTGATCAGTATTCTCACCTACATTTAAATGGACAGTGCAAATGAATTCTTCATGCAAAGCTCAGGATTGCTGTGTATGTTGTATTTGTGCTTGTGTTTGATTTAGTTTGCTCTTCTGAGGTTCTGTAGCAGTATAAAGGCCTTAGGAAGCCTTTCTCATCACTTGGTGTAAGATCCTCTCATTATAAGTCAAGAGATCATGGTTGTAGTCATTTCTCCATTACCGAGAATATTGGGAGGCTTTGGATAATGTACCTCATCCAGGATATGCTTGGAGTGCAATTTAAAGACCCTTGAATTACTGTACTGAGCTCCCCAGGTTTCTGGAAAGGCTAATTAGCTCAGGTTGTGAATGTAAAATACCTCTGTTCTGCTTCTAGACAAAACCTCGGCAAGAAGCAGCAAAAATGAGTTGCTGCTGCACCTCATCAAATAAACCTTAGCATGCTCTGCAGAGCGCTACATCCATAACCCTGTACAGTTAATTGGCAGCTTGAATAATTTGACCACGTCTGGGCATAACTGACAGAGTGGCCAGCATTTTGCACCTTTGTCATGTTCTCCCAGCCTTACAGTGGCCAGTAGTTGGTTGTCGCTATGTCTATGAGTTGTTCTGACCCCACTGCAGCGGCTCTTGGGCGCACGGTTATGTGTAAAGTGCTGGTGTCTGTCAAAGGCCGTTGTGCTGGGAACAGAGTGGAGACAGTTGTATTTCTCAAGTGTCATGCTAAACAAAGTCCTGACTGGGTGATTTTATGGTGGTAACTTTTTAGTGAACCATGGTACTTCACAGGGGAGTTCTTTTCTGCTTCCCTTAGCTGTTAAAGCAGAGGGGCAGTGATATTATGGCTGGCTGTGTTTAGAGAGAGCGCTGCTGAGATGCAGGCTCAGTTATGGTGCTGTCACAAATGCATAAATGCCTACACTACTTGGTGTTAACATCGCTGGGCACTTAATGCATCTGTTCCTAATTTTATGTTGGTTTAAAAGCACCATGATTCATTAGTGGTACAAGAAAACCACCCCAAGTAATATCTCAGTTTTCTTGCTTTGCAGCACGTTGAGTAGTGCTCTGACAATGAACCTATGAACAGCTCTTTTCATCTAACAGTAGTATAAAGATTTCTGATACATGTATCTTTTTCTTAGTAAATAGTAGGAAAAGCTCTCAAGTTTTCTTAATAGTTTGTTATTTTCTGTGTTGTGTCTAAATGAGAGCCTTACAGTTTTTGTTTGTATTTTATACATATTTTGTACATCTTTTTGTATCTCTTGAGATTTAGAGTTTATTACTTCTTAGTGTTAGTATCTCATCTACTTAATCACCTCATCTCATCTACTTAATAGCATTTAGACTTGTGCTTCACGTTTAGGTTTGTCAGAAAAACGAATGTGTCGGTCATCAAAAAAACAACAAACCAACCCTGGTAAAAATATTTCTCCCCCTTCTTTGCAAGGATTTTTTAAAAAATATAAACTGCAGACAGTGTGTGTATATTGCAGGACTCTAATAGCCTGAGACACTGTTTTGGTATTGAGAATGGAGATGCTCCTTTAGTTCATGTATGTCTCTGAAACAGGGAGGATTTGAGTCTTGCAATCACTATTTAAGGAAGGAGCTTTAGATTTTTTTTCTAATGATGATGCATATATTTCATTTAAAGTAACTAGGGAAAATTTTGGTGAAGCTTATTTACTTACTAGCAAAAAAACATATGATCCTAACACAAAAAACTCCATAGCAGGAGTAAGACTGTCTTTATATTAACAAGCCACTTAGCTAATCACTGGATTAAGTGATGTGACTCAGTTACCTTCATTCTTACTGTGCCATGGAAACCAGCTGGATACAGAAAATTGTGTTTTTGGAGGACAAGTCATAGTCAGTCACTTTAGCAGTGAGGTGTAGGGGAATTGTTGTGGAATTTATTTTACTCAAAATATTCTGTAAAAAGGAATAATTTACACTTCAGTTGTTATAGAATTTCTGCTCATTTGTAACCTAAATTAAATTTTACAATGGACGCGGTCCTTGGGGGAAAACAAGAGTTACAACAAACATCGTTACACCAAACTGTTGCTTCCTGTACTCCATGGAGTTTATGCCTTCTCCTGTTACGCACACTCATGGTTCACATAAGTTTGTTATTGACTCAAACTGTCGCCATTTCTGACTTTTTTAAGAAAAAAGAATTTTAAATGCCAGGGATCTTTGTTATCAGCTTATTACACCGTTAAATTTGATCCAGTAATGGGGTCCCAGACCGACAGTGTGTCTTGACCTTTTCCACTGAATGGCAAATAACCAGGGTGGAATTTAAATACACAGCTGGATTTTGTAACGCTGCGCAGTCCAGGCTGCTCTGGTCAGAATTACACCTCTACGGCTCTGCTCAATCGAGGATGGCCAGGGAGTGAATTCACCCACGTTTCTGGCTCCGCAGTGGGAACAAGTTGCTGGGAGGCTGTTGCTCTGTCTCTGTGCCCACCTTAGGTAACAGAAATTTGACTGCTGGAGCTGCATAGCAGTGAGCAGGCTCTGACCGCCTCTGGGTGCCCGTGACCGGGGTGGCCTTGGTGCACAGTTCTGGGGGAAGATCTTTCTGAGCACTTCAGGCACAGCCCTGCGTGCTTGCTTCCCCTTAGTCCCTGAGTTGTGCGATCCTGCAGGACAGGAGCGTGTCGGCCAGCACGCTGTTGCTCTGTCCTCTCTCCAGGAGCCTGTTGCTTCGCCCGGGCTGACGTGAATCAGAAATAGAGTCCAGCTCTGTGATCGTTAATCCCAAACCAGGCGCTCCTTCATCATCCAGCAGCCCAAGTGTGATCTGGAGCAGCGCTGTCAAATTAGCCAGGCAGCGCAGCGTGAAATCCATACTGGCTCCGTGCCTGATGCTGGAAGACAGATGTTACCTGATCCATACGGGTGATTGGAATGGTGCAGGCGGATAATACCTGAGCCAACATAAAGCTTGACAATAGAAAATTAACTTTTCAGCATTAGTTCATCAGATTTGAGCTGTCAGGGTGAGTTAATACTGATGCGGTGCTTGGGTGTTTCTTTAGAAGCCCTCGGGGTAGCTCTACTGTAGTGTCAAACTACAGCCTAACTCTGATTTCAGCAGCTGTTTATGTAAAGCAGGTGGTGAAACTTTGAAAGAAAATGAGTAGTTAAATGTCCTCGATTGCTTTTGAAACCTTACCATGAAAGAGGTTTGCATGCACTGAGCACTGTAGCTCTTCCTAAGCAGCAATTGGACCCAGCTCATCTTAATTTTAAAGTAGATGGTCTGAGCCTGTATGCAATGCCATCAAATGAAACCAACTGCAGATGAAGCACAACTAGGCACATTGCTGAATAATTTACTTTTCTTTCTTAGCTTTAAATTTCTTAGGAAATTTTAGTATTATTTTGAGCTTGTTCATATTTCTTTCTTTTTTCTTTTCCACAGTGGGAGAAGGGGATTACAGTAAAACAACTTTTTCCTTCCTATTGTCAGCAATACAATTTGCCATTTTAAGGACAGTGTTTGTAGTCTGGCAATGTGTTAGTTACATTCATAAAAGAAAGGAATGCATGGAAATATGGCTTTCCACCAAAAGAAAAAATAGCAGAAGTGCATATTATACTGACTTTTGTGAGGGAAAATCTGGTTGTAAATTGGTGCAAATTATATGCACAATTTTAAGAGCTGTTTAATAGTTTTCAGCTAGTTAATACTGTCACTTCCAAATCCTAATCAGCTGCAATGAAGCGTCATTTCAACAGATGATAATTTTACAGTCTGCAGAAGAAGTTGCTAGAAAGTCATTCTGTGTGATAGACGCCCATAGCAGGAGATCACTGGTGCAGGTAGTTTTTTGTAAATTTTAAGGCTTTTTCTTTACAGAAGTAGTTCATTTTCTAGGTTGAAACTACAGCAACTATCAGAATGTTGTCTAAATTGGTCTTAAAGGATAAGTTGAGGAAAGATGCTTTTTCACTACTGTTCACTACCATTGCAAGGTTATAACCATTAAGGGGAGACTTCTTGCTTTAACATAACTGGCATTATGCTCTTGGAGATAGGCTATTAGAATCATAGAATTTTTAAGGTTGGAAGGGACCTTTAAGATCATCAAGTCCAACCATTAACCTAACCTGACAAAACCACTTCTGAACCATATCCCCAAGTACCATGTCTACCCTTTTTTTTTTTTTTTTTTT
>VZSZ01001384.1:228954-290913 GCA_013398815.1 Ibidorhyncha struthersii
AAACACCTCCAGGGATGGCAAATCCACCACCTCCCTGGGCAGCCTATTCCAATGTTGGATAACTCTTCCAGTGAAAATTTTTTTCCTATTATCCAATCTAAACCTCACCTGGCTTAACTCGAACCCATTTCCTCTCGTCCTATCACTTGTCTCTAGGAAGAAGAGGTCAGTCCCCATCTCTCTACAACCTCCTTTCAGGTACTTGTAGAGAGTGATAAGGTCTCCCCTCAGCCTCCTCTTCTCCAGGCTAAACAGCCCCAGTTCCCTCAGCCGTTCCTCATAAGACTTGTCCTCCAGACCCCTCACCAGCTTCGTTGCCCTTCTCTGGACACGCTCCAGCACCTCAAGGTCTTTCTTGTAGTGAGGGGCCCAAAACTTGAACACAGTACTCGAGGTGGGGTCTCACCAGTGCCGAATACAGGGGGATGATCACTTCCCGAATCCGCTCACCACGCTATTCCTGAGACAGGCCAGGATGCTGCTGGCCTTCTTGGCCACCTGGGCACACTGCCAGCTCATCTTCAGCCGTCTGCCCACCAACACCCCCAGGTCCTTCTCCGCCGGGCAGCTTTCGAGTCACTCCACCCCAAGCCTGTAGCGCTGCATGGGGTTGTTGTGACCCAAGGGCAGGACCCGGCACTTGGCCTTGTTGAACCTCATACCATTGGCCTCGGCCCATCGGTCCAGCCTGTCCAGATCCCTCTGTAGAGCCATCCTACCCTCAAGCAGATCAACACGCCCGCCTAGCTTAGTGTCATCTGCAAACATACGGAGGGTGCACTTGATCCCCTCATCCAGGTCATTTGATAAAGTTGTTAAAGAGAACGGGCCCCAGCACTGAGCCCTGGGGAACACCACTTGTGACCGGATGCCATTGTTAAATTTTTTCTAGTATGACTTACAGTACTTTGCAGTTACCAGACTTTACAGCAGTAGAATATATTATTTGAGAGTCTCTTAAAATGTAATCTATAGGTGTGCTGAACAGCATGTGGACAGATGACTTTTAAAAAGTTTTTTTCAAGCCACCAGTGCTTTCTGTTTAAAATGAAGCAATCTGGTTCAGAAAAGGAGATGCTGCTTTCATAAGGTATAGGTTTTTTGATATATTCATGTAGAATCTAATGGGACTTATTCTGATGCATCACAATGGACTGTATAAGTGATCACATTCATGTAACAGGAGATATTCGTGTAACACAGAGTCTGTAGAGAAGGAAAGAAAAAAGAATCAGACCAGCCAATTTTGGGTTTCTGGGAAGAATTTTATCCTAACTGCAATTGCCAGTCTTATTCTTTCACACTGAGACACTCTCAAAAGCAGAAATTCATCGGTATAATGAACGTACAGTCATCCTTGTGGGGGCGAGAATTAGATGCTGAAATGAAGTGTCTGAGTTTTTTTTTTTTTTAAAAAAAGAAATTAAAAAAGTAGCCCATGACACCTGTGATATTTACAGAAGCATGACAGAAACAACCTTACAGCTTATCCAATTACACTTTACTGCTATAAATAGATTTGAAATATTGGGTGCTTCCAAGGTGCTACCAGCACGTAGGAGATCATTTACAAAGTTCTTGTGTGTATGTTATAAAAGAAATCTTAGTTGAGCATCAATTAAATGGCACTCTTCTTTATTACATTAAAATTCAGTCACGTTTGAAGAATTGACTCCTGCAGTAGGAATATCAGAATTAAAAAATAGACTAATAAAAACCCCCTTGTTGCAATGCATTTTTTTTCTTTAATTCTAAATTGCAGCTGATCAATGACGTTTGCTAGTCAATGGTATGAATGGAATAAAAGTTGTCTTGGAACAAATTGCTGCTGTCTAGGTCAGCAACACAGTTGTTGAGCCCTAATTCGATGAATACTTGGTATGTGCCTGAGTGCTTTGCTGAATCATGGTTTCTGTGCTGGAAGTACAGGGTTATGTTCTCTTCATTTGAATCCCCTTTGGGCTGTTGCAGAGTTTTGGCTGGATGAGATTCTGATTCTTGGAATCCTGCACACTTAGACTGAGCCTTTTTTGTTGAAGGAACATCTTGTGCAGTAGGGAAATATGTGAACTTGCCTGTCCCTTCTGGGGCACAACTAATATATTAAACTCCTTTTGTTAAATAGGAGCCTGTGTTTCCATGCTTCCTAAAGGTCACAATTTCAGTCCCCTTTGAGCACCCTGCACAGGGTGGTAGGGAAGGGTCATTTTCAGTTTGTGACGAGTGTTTGAGAAAGTCACCATTCAGGCTTGGAAAAAGTTGCTCATGCAGCTGAACAAGTCCATGCTTGTTGCAGTGAGCTTCGGCCACTTGCTGCAGCTGTGTTGCTTTTCTTTCTTTGTTTTTTTTTTTTTTTTTTTTTTTTANGCTCTGAAAGGTTCTGAGGTCTTTTCTGTATGTTTGTGAGCAGTTTAACAATAAAAATACTTTGTCAGTGGCTTTTGTTTTTTTTGATTAGCAGCGTTAATTAAGACAGCGATTCATGACATTTTTGGCCATCAACCTCCATTGTGGTTTTTACAATACACCATTATTTTCCTTCTTCTTCATAGTGGGTGACTAACCCAGACTCCTTCCACTTCTGCTGCAGTAGCAGGATGGATTTAACAGAAATCTCTCTGGGTTCAGAAAGAAAAGTGACTCATCTCCTCTTCCTCATACACTCATGTACATCTTAATAAAAAGAAGTTTGTTGCATCATTTTGTTATGAATGTAGGGCATAGATTCAGTCCTGTCTTTGCAGTCTGTTAAATTTTTCATTTAAGCTAACGTATTCCAAAGAGTTAGTGTTACCTTAAAGTCAAGTGAGCTCAGGGCAGATTCTGCTGCCTCATCCTGCTATAGCAGCCCTGCTGCCTGGTCCGGCTGCTCCTGCTCATTGCGGTAGGAGATGTGAAAGACATGCTTTGCAGCTATAGCCCTGGTCGCTCTGGGAAACCAGGCACCCTAGCTAAAAATAGTCTCCTCTAAGTTAGCAGCTTTGCTTGTGAATACACAGGCATGAGAAGCTGATTTGGGTAATAAGAGATTCTCAAGGTAGGCTGGGAACCAGGGCTATCTGGGAAGAGACAGACAGGAAAAAGACAGCGATGTCAAAAACGTCATGGTTTTAAACCTAGCATTGCCAGTCTATGGAGTGCTTGTTGTTGCATCCTTTGATTTTGCTAACCACTGTGTATTTCTGTAAGATCTCAGTCAAGGTCAGAATTTCATCCCACTAAATGCTTTACACATGTCTGAGAGAAAGCGTTTGTCTCAAAGAGCATAAAGTTTCAGCAAGCCAAGGACTATGCGAGGAAAACAAAGAATTATCGTGTCTGTACTCTGCTCATGGGGAGTTAAGGTGAAGGAGACTTCCTAAAGATGTTGAAAATTTACCCTCAGAGGAACTTGATCTGAATTTTCTCTGTTCAGGTTGTGAACCTCCAGACCAGTTGCCCTCTTCTCCTTATTCCTTTTGACTTGGCTTCTTCCCCCCTCCCTCTGCAAAGCTTTCTGTAACCCCCCTTCTTTTCACTTCTGCAGCTGAACTGAGCTCATCCTGCTGCTGGGGGGTGAAGCCGTGCTCGTCAGTGGTTTATGAGCCGGTGGAACTGGCTCATTTTTTTCAGCTATAGGAGATTTTCAGCTAGATCACGTGTGGTACAAGGAGGAAAATAAAGATGGGGGTTGGGAAATGCAATAGATGAAGGCTTAAGTGGTCAGAATTTAAATCTTAAATTGCCAATTGCACGGCTGGCTAGAAAAAGGAAATGTGGGAAGAAAGAGGAGGCAGTAAACACGATGATTAAGTGGATCTTACTCAGAGTAAATTATAGCATTCCTGAATGAAAGTCTTCTTTTTAACAGAGAAATCATTAAATGTTAAACTCACTATTATTTGTGTTTCATTGGGTAGACTTGCATGTGCAGAAATATCCATTTTAATTAGTGTTGAAAAGAAGTCTCGTGTACAGAGCACTGCCTGGTAGATATTTTTATACTCTCAGTGAACTCATTTTATATGATGATGATTTCCTCTAATTTTTAATTAACATGTCTAAGTTAGAGTTGGGGAAAATGAACAGTGTTTCATTAACTGCCTCACACTTCGAGATCTATGCAAACCTAATTGATATGGTTGCTACAGTGTACTTTGTCAAAAAGAGCTGTCCTGCCACTACCTTTCTCCCCTTGCTTTTCAGTGATGTGAATTTGGGTGAAAGGCATACTGCAACAGCATACAGTTTTACCTCTAAATGACAGCGTGTGATGTGGCATTATATGTCAATGCAATCTTTCATCCAGAATATTTCAAAACATTTTATAGACTGGGTATTAGAAGATCATTTGCTTATCACTGGTATATAGTGCCCCCCCTTTGCAAAGAGTGTATATAGCAGCGCTTAGGAAAAGAAGTGAGAATATTTCTTGGTCCTTCTCTGGGGAAAATTATTGGCTCAACTCTAAGCATCACAGTTAAAAATATACTCGCTAGTCTATAATAAATACCCCTACATTAATAATGTTTAATATCACAAATTATTAAAGCCTCTTGTTGATATTTGTTGATTTATTTAACCATATATAGAAACAAACTATAGTATCTCACTAGAGAAAGTGGTTGAGAAGTGTGAAGGCAGGATGGTCTAGTGGTAAAGGTGGTGTACTTAAGAGGCCTCGGCTCTGGTCCCAGAGCCACTAACCTGCTTAATGACTGGGACCAAATCACTGGGTACAACTATTGATGTACTAAAGTAAGTCATTTTTGGGGAGGACTGTTATTAGTCATACTCATTAGTAAGTGAGTATATTCATACTAAATGTTTTTCAAGCTATAGCTATTGGAGCTATATGGTTTCTGTTGCCATACTGCGATAATGAGAAAGGATAGGAAAATAGGAAAGGTAAAAAAGAACTGAAACCTGGCAATGTACTCGGTACTCTGCCCACTAATTATGCCATGAAACTGAGTTAGAGATTGTAAAGTCTGAGTAGAAATGCTGTCTCTGAACTTGCATGATCTCAGGAAAAACAAGACTTTTTACTGTCTGCTTATCATAGTGGAAAGAGCTAACTGCAATAGCAGTAGTAGAGTTGATATGTTATAAATTATTCAAATATGCTTTTATGAAGCTGTTATTAAAAGGAAAATAAAAACTTTTTCTTTACAAAGTGGTGAAAGTGGTTATAGTAATAGAATGTACTTCGTTTATTCTGAAGTTTTGGACTTAGACATTTGATCAAGAAATCTTTTGTCTTAAAATATGGTATTCACATGAGATATTAAGGCACATGAAATTAAATTAAAAGCAGCTCGTGTGACATAAAACTGCAGAATAATTGAGGTTGGAAGCGACATCTGGAGGCCATCTGGTCCAGTTTACTACTCAAAGTAAGTTACTGATATCAAAAGTGAGATGAAGTTGTTAAGGGCCTGGTCCAGGCAGGTTTTGAGATCTCCGAGGATAGAGATACCTCAGCCTCGCTGGGCAACCTGTCCTAGTACTTAACTACCCTTGTAGTGAAAATATTTTTCCTTTTATATCCCACTGGAATTTACCCTCCAGCTTGTGGTTTTTCTTCTCTTGTTCAAAGAGTGTGTCTCTTTCTTCTCTTTAGGTAGTGGAAGATGCTGCCTTAGTCTTCTCTTCTTCACTAGACAAATGGGGCTCCCTTACTTTTCTTTGTCTGTCACGTGCTTCAGCTCTCTCACAGTGATCCTGTACTGGACTCACTCCAGTCTGTCAATCTTTATTGCAGCAGGATCCCCGAAATGGACACAATATTCTAGATGTTGTATGTAGTTTTCGATAGGGAGTTGCTGGATGATAAATATCAATGTTAAGATCCCCACAACTACCTGGATGTAAGGGGACTTGGTTTATATGTCAAACTTGCCATGAGAAGCTGAATGCGACCTGGAAGGATGTTACATAGATCTTTGCCTTTGCACCTTTTATTCCAGTTCTGAGAAAAAAGGGACAGGAGAGAAACCCAGTTTGAAAGAAGAGAGGAGGGTAGAGAGTGCTTGGTTATAATGGTGATATTAAGTACAAATTCTAAAGCTTCATCTTCCTGGAGAGGTGACGAAGAAGCGCGTTATGGAGAGATGAATGACAGTATGTCTTTTGAATGGAGCAAGCACATTGCAAGCCCTCAAGCTAACTGAAACACTCCAGCGGTTTTAGCGGCTAAGCATGATGTAACGCAATGAACAGGGTTTTTTTTAACTGTTTCCAGTTCTGCAATTAGGAATGTAACCCATTGCGTTATGAGAATAAAATTTATTTTTCCTGGTAGGCTTTTTAGTGTTGGGTAAATATGACAGTTGGAACACATGGTGTTTCCTTAAAAGCTGTGAATTCAAATGATGGCTTAGTGTTGAAAAAAGAGTCTGGGGTGTTTACAATTGAAGGCAGGTCTGTCAGCTACAGAAGTCGGAGCATGTTTTCCACCAGCTAGAATAGTCCACCAGCTAGAATAGTCCATCTGAGGCAAGTGCCAGGAAAAAAAAAAAGACCCTCGGGGAAGCACTGGGGACTTAATACATGATTTTGTGAAAACTCATTACCTTAGTTTCTTGGCTTTAGTTCTGAATCCAGTGCAGGTCAATATTTCTCTGTTTTCAATCACTGATACAGACACTGACATGAATTTTGCTGTTAAGTTTGTAGATGGCATGACAATTGCTAAAATAATGAAGGTTGTTGCAAAGATAATCTGAAATGGCTGATTAGACGATGAAGTTCCAGCAAAATTCATTTTAATATAGCCAGATGAAGAGCTGTACATCAAGAAGTAACAAAAATGAATGTGAGACTCTCAGGGTGGAAGGCTGCTTTGGGAAGCAGCGACACAGAAGTCAATGTAAGGTTATTGAGGCGGTAGCTTGCTCAATGTGTACTTCAACTGAATTGGTATGGCAAAGAGGGCTCATGAGGTTTGTTCTTGTTGCTGAAATTCCTATCTGTATTGCTGAACTGAACTTGGAAGATTTTTCTCCCTCTTTTCTCCCCCCCCCCGCCTTGTCTCCAGCTGCAGACTTTTTCTTGACAAGCTTACTTTTTCTTCTGCAGAAAATCAGTTGGATTCTACTGGCGATTAGCCCAGGGAAGCAGATACTAGTTAGAATAATTATTGCTGGAGGTGTAGGTGGAGGTCTACAAAGCCTAAGGCTAAACAAGAGGAGACAGATTAGAAACAGCTCTTTGGAGTCTGAGAGATTAATAATGTCTGGGCTTGAAAAGTTCTTGGATTCTTGGGGAGAACCTGGTGGTGTGGATGAAAAAATGCTGATTATTTTTGTATGTATCTGCATTCATTTAACCCCTCCTCTGCATGCCCTAATTTTATTAGGCGTGTTCCCCAAGTGATCTTTCCCTTTTAGGGAAAGAAGAACAAAACGTTTAACAGAGCTCTCCAACAGCAGCACTGTGCTGGCTTATCCCAGAATCACTATTCATGGAAACCTGTGATGAGGTTCCTGTAAGCTGTTTGTGGGCTGTCCATAAAGGGTATATCAAGTACAAGTCAGAAAATTTGCTTCTGGTAGCTGCTGTTGTTCAGTTCTGGTGCCCTCACCTCAGAAGTTCCCTCAGTTCTAGAGGACATACTCGGAAGATGAGGGATGAGGGGTGGGGAGAGGACCCACAAAAAATGATCCAGATGCTGGAAAATAAGCTTTATGAGGTGAATTGTAGTCATTAATCTTATCAAACAGAAAAGGTCAAGAAGTAATGCCATTGCTGTGTGTAAGTACTTGTATACGGAGAATATATTTGTCAGCAGGGGCCTTTTAATCTCCTATACGAGGACATGACAAGATCCCATAGCTAAAGACTGAAGATAAACAAATTTAGTCTAGAAATAAATCACGATCACCTGGCTGTCCACATAAATAATACTGGGACTCTTTACTAGAGGAAGATGTAGAAGCTCTATCTTTTTGAAATGTAGGTAGCTGTATTTTGAGAGATGTTTCTGTGCTTAAGGAGGACAGGTTTCTGTGCTTAAGGAGGACAGGTTTCTGTGCTTAAGGAGGACAGGGAGCTGGACAGGAAGGACAATGTGATCCCTTTTAGTTTTGGGCTTTGCCTCTGAGATGCCTTCAGTTCGTTCCTTTCATTCGAGGGCCACTTGAGTGTTGTCATTTGAGTGTTCGTAATGGCTGGAATCCCAAGCAAGCAAGATAATAATTATTTGACACCTCAGATCTGCAGGAGGTCGGGAGAGATCCCTTTTTCCTCCTGGACATGCGCTTGGCCCTGCTTGCAATCCCACCTGCCCAAGTGCACCCCCCAACAGGAGTGTGTTCCTTTAGGGAGTTGAGGAGAGCTACAGCCTGGGATGGGACAGTGCCTGAGATAATGGATGCAAAGAACCTAGATGTTTGGCTTACCGCTTCTTTATAAAGAGAGCGTTTTTAAGGAAACATGATTGTGGTTTGTGCTTTACATGGGCAATATCCACTGCCCAGCATTGTTGCTGCCTCGTTGCTCCATTGAGAGACCATCTTCTCCTTACTCCTGTCACAGGCAAACAGTCTTGACTATGGAAATTTTGTCCCTGTCCCCCTTTCCCAATATAAGAGCAAAATATCAAATTAATCATTTAGTATAAATCAGAATATCATGGCTGTTTCTGATGCACAAACCTTTAGGAACAATCATAGGATCTTACACAAAATACAAGTAATGTTAGAGTAGGTTAGACTACAGGTACACCCTAGGAGCTAGAAGCTACATTTTAGTGAATCTAAAAGCTAGACTACAAGCTGTCTGAGATGCCTAACTGCAGCAGTCATTCACTTTACAGTAAAAAGGAACACTGTTGGGAAGCAAAATGTTTTATTTTTGTAAAAACATGTATTCTTGTTACTTTTTTTTTAGTTTTCTTCAATTTCCTTTTAGTTTATGAAGGAATTACCTTGTTTACCACCCTAGTAAACATTTCCCTTGTAGCCTTTATCCACTTGGATTCATTATGAATTTAGGCAGAAAACATTTAGCTTTTGTGATCATTATCTGCCATTACCTGCTATGAGGACTGTTATACTTTACTGTATTGAACATTACTGGAATTAAGGTTGTAGTGGCTATTTCTTTAAGAAATATCTATTTCCATGGATTTGCAGCTCAATTCTAAGCATTCTGGGTAGGAAACATTTAGCTACAGGCAGTTATTTAAATTTTTATTTCTGTCCTTTTCCTTTGGTGTCAAAAATAAAATTTTAAACAGCATCATCTTCTGAAACTATAAAATAAACAGATTGTCTTGGAGGCTTACTGATTTATTCCCTTCTCCCTGCTTTTTACTTTTGTCCGTCCCCCTACCGCTCCTCTAGCTGAAGTGGGATGGACCCTTTTCTCTAGTCTGTCAGTGTGAAATAACCATGAGAGTCACTGCAAAGCTGAATGGTAATTAATTATTAAAGACAGATCCAGAGGAATGTATCTATAATGCATTGATTTGTGGGGGGAGGAGTATGTAAGTTGCTGCCTTATTTTTTTTTTTTTGGTAAGAAAAGAAAGACTTAGCAGCTAGTCTTGAGTTTAGACACAAATCTATTTTACAAACTTCAGATTAAGCTTCTTATTAGTCATAGCACAGCTCCTGGGTACGCTGAGTTAGATAGTCAGTTTGCAGATCTCTCAGCCCTTGTTCATAACAGTCAGTCTTCCACAGCATGCTAGTATTCTCTGCTCAGAGAAAATCAAAAAAAAAAAAAAAAAAAAAAAAAAAGGAAGGACAACCCTAGGTATCAGGATACTAAAACCAAAACAGAGACTTGCCTGAGCTGTGATCAGAGACCCTGCACATTTCCCTAAGCTATTTCTCTTAAGACACTGAGGAGTAAATATTTCTTAGGGACTGACAGTTCTCCAAATAGCTTAACCTGCTGAGAAAATGGACACTGCTTGAGTTGGATGAGAACCAAAGAACTGAACTGACGTGTTTGAGCGTCTTTTTTCCATTTACTGGTTGATGCATTTTTCTGGTAGAACATTTGCTGCCTTTTTATTTTATTCATGGGGAATTCACATTATTTCCAGGTATCTGATGATTCCTGTTTTTTCACTGTAGTCCTCTGTGTCCTTTACATCCATACTCTGGACCTCTTCTTTCGTTCAAAAATTTTTTGATCATCATCTTCTTGTGCCTTAGTTAATTAGTGCAATGAATTAAGAGCAGTATGTGTTACGTCTCCTCCCCGAGAAATGGACTTCAGGCTGCTTGTGTTGTGACTTGGGGAAGGGAGAGGGAAGCTAAAAAAAATATCACTTCAGTAAATTGGTGTCTATTTGTTGTCACAGAGATTAAAGGATGCTTTTACCTTCTCTGGACCAGGCAATATGGAGGGGACTTGATTTCTTTCCCTGCTGATAGGGAATCAATGCCCTTGAAATTGCGTAGGTGCCTGCGGGCAGCTCTCTGAGCTGGGTGGTTTGTGAGTATAGGTAGGAAATCCCTGGACTGAGGTAACATCTCCCAGTACTGAACTTTAACACTTATAATTTCTTTCTTCATATAGCAGTAATAATGATGCTGTATTAATTAACTAATACTGTAATGTATTATGCTTGCTTATTTTAAGTCTCTGGAAGAAAGCCTGAGCCATTTTGACCTGTATTTTTCCGATAACGGCACACAAGAGTTTTCACTGGGATACCATTCACACATTTGACTGGTGAAAGTCTTATTTTAGCTGAAATAAACTTTTGTTTCCTTATTTTTGACACTGGTCTTCCTGAAGAAATGTCATTGTTCTCCCATGGGGAAAAAGAGAGTTCACTGAAGAATTGACAGGGAAAACAGGAGATTTCCCCCCCCCCAAAAAAAACCCTTGATCAGCTTTTGATGTGCTCCTGTCTTCAGGAGGTGGCTGAGTAATCTTGAATGGATGTTTTATTCATTTTACTGTGTCTACAAAATAAACTTCTGCAAGCCATTTCTTGGTCTGGTCTGAAAGAGTCTCTTCCCTTCTACTTGCTGTTGAAAAATACAGGCCTACTGCCATAAGAAGGTAATGGGATTGGGAGAGGTTGGAATACTCTTTCTGTGCTGATGAAAAGATATTTTGTGTTCCAAAGTGGGGAAATTGAAGGAGTTGAATGTTATTTTAGATGTATGGGTGATGTATTTTTCCTGTGGCCTTTAATGTTGTAAAATTCTTACAAAATACAGTATTTTCTTAAAAACAAATATACGTAGGTGATCATGGATTGACATAATAGATCTCAGGTCATTTCCAGTAGTCTACCTCTGGTCACTTTCTCCTCTACATTGTAAGTGAACTTTTACTTTAAGAAATGTTTATTTAGCGAGAGCTTCAGAAGTGTAAGTTCCCACTATAGGATAACAAAGCTTGCATTATTAAGTATAATATAATAAAGCTGTTCTGTTTGAGTAGTCTCATGTCCCTTATAACTTGACATTTAAAATCATAAATTTGTACACCTATGTGCATTTTTGTGGAAATTGCAGCATGGCTGTTTCTCCTGTGCACAGAATGTATAAGACTTTTGCAAATACTTGTTTTATCAAAAATGGCTGTTTCCCTTCATGAAAGAAATTTCAAGATCTGATTTACTTTTAATATGTTTACAATGGGCTTATTCCAGATTCCCATTGGTTTAAATAGACTTTGGATCCAACTCAAAACAAATGCATGTGTGTGAAAGGGTGGGGAGGGAGCAAGAAAAACATCCGTTTCCTAACAACGTTGAGCTGAAAAATTGCCACTGAGTTTGGGCTGTATCCTCTGTACTGTGGTTATTATTGCCTTTCATGGCGTCAGTTAAACCCCAAACTCTAGAAAAACAATTTGCAAGAATTAAAAGGTTCAGATTTTTTCCTTTGTTTTGGGATAAGGCAATTTCCATAAGAAAAAGACTATTGACTTGTAAACAGAGAAGGCTATGCTGTACATTTCAGAAACAGAATATAAATAGAGACAGGCATTTACAATACAAATATAGAAAAAACTCATTAGAAAAAAAAATTGGAAAATAAATAGCTGTTCCAGAGAGATGCTCAGTATAATGAAGATCAACAGTAAATGTTATGCACACTGTACAGAATTTTTAACTGTTTAATAGTATTAAGTTCCATAATAAACTACCCAGCTATTAAACACATCATAGTCATACATGCCATTTTGAAGGAATGAAATGTGGTTTTTGGTAGTTACAAAAACTAGTCTGCTGCACCTTCTGAGATGATGCATAGTTGCATAAGTTTCTTCTAACTCTTTCCTCAGATTTCCATTTATTCCTTGGTGGAAAGGCAGATAAGGGGAAAAATGAATTTTTCCCATATTGAAAATGTTGACTTTTTGGCACACTTTATATGATGTGTCAGATAGGACATCTGTGGTATAGAAGCACATTACTGTACTTCAGACCTCCTAGCTCTGCCAAGTGTTGGTGCATTGCTCTAAGTCATGGGTACCAGCATTAGGGTTGAGTGGTCTTGAATGAATGTAAGACTTGGGTCTGGGAGTATCATGTATTGGAAAAGAAGATGCTTAAGCTTAGTGGCACACAGAATTTATATCGTGTCTGTTGATCGTGCCTCTCGATTTGTCCTCTTTTTATATGTTTGTTTTCTGTTCTGCCTGGACTTCTTCCACAACTCATTTAAGCCCGAATTCATCAAGTCTTTCTGAGAGGGTCAAGCTGGAAGCATAGGTCCTTAGCATGATAAATCAATAGGAAAAAAAGTATTTCCAAAGGACTATTCAGCTCCAGATAAGCAAAACTGATCTCCAGAGGTATCTGTCTTTGTCCCTTGGGGCTGATACATCCTAAAGTTCAGTGGGATAAATCAGAGTGATACATCTCTGCCTCTATTTCCCAACCGTAAAATAGACAGTACTGCTACCTTATGTTAAGGGGATGTGAGAAGCCTGAAATTACTGCATTTCTACAAAAAAGAGCCATGAGAAGGTGTAAGTGTTAGAGTTAACTGTTCAGAAGTGTTCTGGGGATGAATTAAAAATATTTTCCTTCCAAGTCTTGTGCTGTTTAGCTGTTGTACCTATCCTTATATCTATGAAGATAAAAAAGAGTAGTTCTCGTAACATGAAGAAAGAACTTAACATATTTCTAAAACAATCTGAGCTCACAGGGGAGAGACCAAGCATGAAAAACATCAGTCTCTAAGGGGGAGAATTTCACATTAAGAGCTTGTTACTGAAACTGCTTTGCAGCCCGAGCTGTAGCCTGTTAAATGCTGACATACAAAAACTGTCTCCGAAGAATCTGTCTAATGCCTTAGTCTTTGCTGGAGTAAAATAAAGAAATATAGACCTCATTTATCAGGGTCTACAATCTTTTCCTTCTTGTATCTACTTGATCTGAAGGTCATTTAAAATGTATTAGAGGTTTAAGATTGGAATGCAAGGCTAATTTGGAACCTGGCTCTAAGATGACTGATTGTGTTAATATTCTTCATACTAGTTAAACTAAAGTGTAGTGTCTGTGTGACAGGGCAGCATTAGCTAGGGATCCAAAAGGATGTGGCATTTCCTGGTGAAATAGCTGTTTCTTTTCACAGATAATGCTGTATAATTCCACTTAGCTTTAATGGCCCCATGGCTCTTCAAGTAATGAACACCTAGGGCAGAGGCTGGGTAAAGAAATACAAAAAGTTGGCAAAAACTCAGTGCTCACAGATTGGAAACCTCCTGGTTTGGCTTTGGACTGAATGCGGAGAACTCTCCAGCACTCCCCCGGCCCTTTCCAATGTTTTCTCTGACATATTTGGCCCCTGACCAATTTTCCCAACTGCTCCCAAGCCCTTTCTAATAGTCTCCTAACCCAGTTGGATGTTCCCTCTGCTCCTTTACGCCCTTTCCATTGGCACAGATATGAGGTTTTGCTGCTTCAGGGATAATGCTGAAGATAAATGTGTTTTCATCCTTTTTCCTCTCAAAGGGGCTCATTCCCAGTATTTTACAGTAGCTGAATTCTGTTAATGTCATTTGAGGTGTCCCAAATTTATTCTGAATGTGGCCACAGGGAGCAGACAGGCTTGGCATTTCTGTGGGAATGGTTCCCTTTCATGCCGTACCGAGGGCAGTGTATTGGTACTTCTGGAATTAATTATTTTAGCAAGGTAAGTAGGGATAAAACAGTTAACGTGAAAGGCGGACGTAGAGAGACCAACTTCCTCCCAGTAAAAGGACAGTGTGGGGGTGGCATTGGGCCCAGTCTGTCCCTGTGTGAAGCCGCAGGTCACATAGTCCTCAGAGAGGCACCTGTGCCTACCCCGCTGGGAGGGTGATCGTGCTGGGGGACTAGAGGACTTTTTTTTGGTCAGCACTTGAAGTAACAGGCCCAGATCTGTTTTGTGTTATNTTGGAATAAGGGGTGTTAAAGTACCCCATAGCATCTTAATGCCTTTCAATGCACCACATCACAAAAGGTGCAAAACAAGTTTTGCATCTGCCTCTGCTATGTCTTTGGTCTTCTGACTAAAATATTAATCAGCATCACTTTGTCATTATAATATAACTGCCTTGACCTTTAGCATGTTTATCCTGGCAGTACACCTTTCATGTAGGAGTGTGCTGTTGACCCCTTCTGTAGATCATGTGGCTATGTTTATGTTTCTCACTTATAAAGAACAATTTCAGGTACCTACAATATTCAGGAAATATAAAGTCCAGTCCTTATTCATGATAAGAAGGGTATTAAACATTGTGACTCTTTGACGCTGCATCAAGATCAGCCAAAGTCTTTGCTCCCTCCCATATGCAGTGTTATAAAGCCTGTTTATGATAGGCAGTTAGGTCTTATTTGAGCACTGTAAGCCATTCTCAGAGATAATGAAATATAGTTTTGAGGTCAGGGTAGGTTGATGCAACCTCTGATAAATATGATGTTATCTGGTACAATGATATTTAATCCTGTGGTTCTGGTGAAGACAGAGCAGCTGTGAGGGAGAGTAACCAGTATGAACCTATCTGCCAACAGCCCTGCATCAAATGAACAGTTTTCCCAGCTTGTGGTATCCTCTACAGATGTTTCCATATGTCTTGCATAATAATGTCTTCTTTGAAATAGCCTAATTATTTTTAGATGGTAATTAAAAAAAACCCAAAACTCTGGCCTTGAAAAAGGATTGTGTGATGCAGATTGGAAGCTCACTTTCAATTTTTGTATTTTACTGTTGGGTAGTAACACTGCATGACAGACCAGGAATATTTCACAAACGTTGATGACCAAGGTGAATTGCCTATCCATAGTACTGGATTCCTGAAATATTCGGAAAACAGTCAAGATGTTTTACATATGTCATCTTTGGATGTCAGCTCTGCTTCCACTTGAATTTTCGTGGGAATGGACAAGAATATTGAGACAATAGGTTTGGTTCTGCAGGAAGGATTGTTAATTCAATTTAGAATATATTATTAGAGGAGGTAAGTAAAGCTAGTGTATATTTCAAAAAAATTTACAATTAGGAGTCAAGCCAGTCCAGGAAAAAAATATTCTTGCTTCATGCTTTAGAAGTTTATTCTCTTGGCATGCTTGCAGATGTGGTTTTAGGAGCTTATGAAATGCTATGTTAAATATTTAAATCTAAAAAATACTCTGGTTGTGTAGAAAAAGGCAATGGCAGAGAACTGGAGATTTTTGTGTTGGAGGTGACATTGTTTTGGGCTCTTTGAAAAAGAACAGAAAGCTTAATTGAACAAGTAGTTAAAATGTTAGATGCTGTTTTCCAAGCTGCAGATTTAATCTAGAATTCTGGGCTCTGTAATTCTGTGGCCTTCAAATTGAGTCCCCATTTGCTTGAGTGAGCTCTGCATCTGCAGCGTGCCCAGAAATATCAGAGCCGCATCTAATGATTACAGAAATGAATAGCAACATGAATATGTTATAGTAGCAGCGATCCAGACTGGTTGGCCAATTTTACGTATGCTTTGGTTTTTTAAGACTAAACATTAAAAATTACAAACACAGTAGTCTCTATTGTTGTGCTGTGGGGTCTGGCAGTACCACCTAGAAGCCTGTGGTTATCCAAGCAGCCAACTGCCTGAGCTGCAAATTGCTGAAGGCTGGAAAATAAATTTGGGAAGCATCTTTATTTATATGCTTTCCCCATTCTTTTACTTTTGTATTGTTGGTTCGCCCTGTTGGAGACAGGTTGGTGATCTAGATGGATCTGTGGTGTGAACCATTACAGCTATTTCAGCTATATGGCTCTCTCTCGCTCTCTGTCAAATATGATTGAAATCAGTCTTTGGGTTTAGAACTATAAGGTAGGGATGAGCAACCAAAAGCATACATATATACAGTGTATGTGCAATGTCATCACATAAACGTAATTTTCTCAGGAGCTTGCACTGAAAATCTGACATCAGTTGATGATGTGAAGACTTCTCTTTTTCTGAACTTGGACTGTAGGCTCCTAAAGGCAGTAGACTGTCTTTTTGTTCTGTGTTTGTACAGTGCTAACAGAATATAATCCTGTTCTGTGCTAGATAACAGATTAAATACGTTACATATCTTAAAGTTGCTCTGCTGTATAAATGTTTGCAGGTCAATGTGTAAAGTACTGTATTTAACATGGTTTTGAATCTGGAAGCAATCACACCCACCACTTTCAAGACTTATTCAGCTCTTGTGGATAGAAATACCGCTTAGAGAATAGGAATTGAGCCATTATTTTGCCTTGCCTTGAATTATGAATAAATTCACTGTTCAGTTATTACTAATGCTTAAGACAAGTGCACTGGTCCGGTCAGTGACTTCATACGCAGTAAGTTCTCTCTTCTTCCAATACAATTTAGTTGGAAGAACTATAAATCTAATTCTTTAAGTCTTTCATGTTAAGTCATGGGTTGCTTTTATGAACTTCATTACCAGAGAGGAGTAGAAGCTTATACAGTGAATTCTTACTAGCTTTAGTAATGGTCTAAATGTCTCCTTTTTCACCTTTCATCATAACGCTGCAATGGAGTAATCCTAAACGTTCTTTTTCCATTTACAGTTCTCCCAGCGTGATCAAATCATTATGAAGTTATTAATAGTATTATGGCAGTTGGTCCATATAATAGACCTGTGGTAGTATACCTTCATATTAATAATCTCTTGTTTTTTACTTTTCTTGTGAGAGTCTTTGTTTTAAATAGTGAATGTTAAAACTAATGTCAACCTCAGCATGAAGACTGACGTGCCTGCTGGTGCAAAAGTGGAAATGGCTTGAGGGATTGGAACAGTAGGTGGTTGCCTATAATTTGTTAGGGAGTTTTTTGATTATTAGTTGTCAAGAAAGTTTTCCAAGTACAGGGGGTGGTGATGATGAATTAATAGGCTGTGCCTAGAACATCTTGATTTCCCTGAAATAGTTACAGTTTACAGTGACAAAGTTGTAGTGTAATAGCTGAGAAGGTGAGTTAGCCTGTGTTCTTGAACAAAATAGCAGCTTATGTTCCAGTCATACAGAGCATTAAGTGCCTGTTCAAGTGACTCTCATAAACACTTCTCTTGATTTCAGTGGGTTCATTCACATGAATTAAATTAAGCAGATGCTTAAAAGTTTGCAGGAACTTGAGTCTGTCTAAGCAGTGTATTTTCCTGGTAGCTCTGGCTGCCCAGAAGTATTTACAGTGTGCTCTCACCTTCTAATAAACTTGGGAAAATACAAAAACTTGCAATCATACTTGAAATTATACATTTGAAAGTACGAATCTTTTGCTATTAAACTTCTGAATAAATGCCAAAAAAATAATTACTTCAAATCACAAATGGCAAGGGTCAAAAAAAGTTTAATCCGTAAGAATCTCCATGTAGATAGAAAAGAGAAAAATCTGTGTTAAGAATGGTCCGTGAAATAAAGCATCATGGAGCAAGCATGGAAAAAAGAAACAAGATTTTTTTTTCCATAAGTCAATGTTTATCAAAACCAGAAGGATCTTAACAAATCCTTCACAGAAAAGGAAAAGGACCCCAAAGATAAAATATAAACACCAGGGAAAGTGATTGATCTGGAATTAGTTCCTTTTTCCTTTCTCGCCCCTCTTAGGTGACATGGTGATGAAATGAGAGGATTAAAATGGGCTTCTTTAAAGCCAAAATTTTATTAGGAAATGATTAAAAGCACACTGATGATTAAAAGCACTCTTAAAGTGAAGGGTTGCTCTTTTTGGTCCAGCCTTGCTGCAAAGCATTTTCAGAAGAGAGCAAGAGAAAAGGCAGGGGGAGAACATAGATCATTCTAACTTTAATTATTCATGTATAATAATATCTGTGGAATTTTCCATTTGTTTTCCCTGTCCGTCATTCACTGAAAACTGAAGACACGTCTATATCCAGAAAGGAGTTTTGGGTCAGAAGCTGCTACAACTCGTTTCTTTGGAGAACAGTCTTGAGCTGTAACTGTCATAATGGTGAGAAACCACCCAAGCAGGAACTAAGTTATGGAAGCAGGGGAATGGCATGGGAGGATCAAAATTCTCTGTGCACTCCCCAGACCTCCCACCCNCAAGAAATTTCTGAACTTCAAGGTCTCCCAGCCTGGAAGAATTGACCAGAATTACAGTTATTACTTCCACTGAAAACTTACTTCCTATGCACATTGTATATGACTTTTGGAATCCTAAGGAATTTCTCTTCCATACATCCATATGGAGAAATACTTTTTATGGAGAGTTCAAGGACTTTAGTAAAGCAGCAAGTAATAGAGCACTACTTTTGTGACAAAAGCTGAAAATTTTTATTTTCCTTTTTTATTTTAAACCTGTACTGTGTGACATGGTTGCTGTATGCCTGTCATGTGGTATCGAAAGAAAACAATTTCTTGGAAAGAACAGGGTGAAAATACTGTGTCCTGACTTCTGTGCAGGGAACCTGTCAGGAAATTGGAGATATGATGCTCTGTTTATTCTAGTGTTCATGAAGGGAGGTGAAACCGCAGTGGTCTGCCATCTCGCTGCAAAGGGGCAGAATGTGCTGGGACCAGAGCAAGCAGTAGAAAGGCAATCAGACCACTGTAAGATGCAGTAAGGACTGCTCCTAAAAGAAGTCTGTGATGCCTAAACAGCAAGGGGTCTGTAGCAGACATCCATGTCTTTATTTTGCACCAAAGTATGTATGGATTTTTACTTGTATTTACTTAAAACCCCCAAACAACCAAAATTCCAATCTTTGCACTTCATTAATGTTTTCCTTCTTTAGGGGTTGCAGGGAGAAAGGCTTTGGTGGTATTGGTAACAAACACAGACCCTGAGGAATCTGGGAAAAAGGAATGCTTAGGGCAGTGAATGCAGAAGAGATGCATCTCTTAGGTATATTTGACCAGAAGAACCGTCAGGTGTTCATAGATCCCTACCACACAACAATGAATTATTGATGCCACCTTCATTGACATACTGTGGGGACTAATTCAAAGAACTATGGGTGAATTTGAGATGAAAGGGTTTGTGAAACAATCACAAATCTTCTCATAGAACAGGAGACTGAATGGACTAAGTGATCTCTAGGTAACCCTAGAAATCCATCTTTAAATAAAGAATATGGTGAGTCTAATTCTTCTCCGATGCCTGCATTTATTTTAGCTATAAAATAATAACACAGAAAAGCTAAATTTAGTTTAGCTGTCTGTGACTGATGGTAGTATAAGCTGGTGAAGAATCATACCCTTGATTGTTGCTCAGTTGCTGTTGTGCTTCAAGCCTCTCTCTCTATCTACAGGCCACCAGCGCTTTCACTAGGACAGCCGCGTCTATGAACCATTGGCTTCCATCCAGGCTGTAAAATGTTCGTAATTATGGAGTGCCATTGAAATGAAATCAGTGAAACAGCGCTCTGCTCTCACAAATGATGCACAGAATCCAGAGATCCTGAAGACCTTTATGTTTTTATTGTGAAATGATTCCTCCTGTTTCTTGGATCTGTTTATTAATAGAGAAAAAACACCGGTCTGGTTAGCAGGACCACTATTTAGCCTGAAAAGATGCCCACAATCCAGAGGACAATGCTGTAAAATCTGTTAAATAGCTGACCTACATTTTTTGGACATTGGGATGAAATCCACTGGCATAGCTGAAATAGTGGTCAGCCCCCCCAGCAGTCTCGTGCTTCTTAGGTTGCGACAGGAGCCTGCTAATAGTGTTTAAGAATTCAAAGATGGCTTATGAAGGCTTTGTTTTTCCTACTAAGTTGTTATCCATACTTCTGAAATGCAAAATAAAACATTTTAATTTTTGAAAGAATTCACCAGTCAGATTGGAAAATACTGACATCTATTTCTCAGAGCGATGACTCAGATTAAGGCACTGATCCTGCAGTGGAAATAAGACATCTTGCTGCATATGGCTGCTCCTCAATGCAGTTTGCAGTTACCTGAAAGCCACTCATTGGAAGTGTGTGGAACAATAGTAGCTTTCTGATTTGGTGTGGGCATCCCCTAGGTGAACGACAGCTACCAAGCAGTACAGTGAGTCCACTCCTTGTTCCTGCAATAACACTTAGGACAGGTGCTGAGTTACAGAAATGGCGTATCCGGAAGGTGCTTTGTTGATGCTTCCATAGAGGTTAAGTTAAGCAGGTGGATTGAGAGTAAGCCAATAGGATCTTCTGTGTGTGATAATAACCAGGTTAATTCAGGAATGAAGCATCAGGCTTGCCCTGTGGCAGAGTGTCTCCAATGTACATCACTGAAAATCATCTGACTTTTAAAAGATGTGTTGGTACAGTGTACAGGGATGAAAAAAGTTGGCTTACTAAGTTTAGGATTCAGTCTTTGGTTCTGCATGAATGTAAGGAAACAGACTAATCTCTTGGATCTTTCAATATTTTCTTTTTTATTTCCATGCACCAAATAGGCATTCTTGTATCTCTTAAAAAAACCCTCCCAGGTCAGTTTTTTGTGGCCTAAGAGGAATTTCAGTTGTTCAGAAAAGCACGGCCTGAAACTTTTTCTTTAATAATTGGAGCCAATAGATGCTCCCAGTAGTGAAGTTTCTTTCTTTTCTCCTTAATTGCAAGCACCAGCAGAAAGCTGTAGTTAAGACACTGACAATAGAATAAATAGCTGACCTGATGGAGCGTGCTTGGGCTGTAGCCAGGAATCTCATCAGTATATACTCTCTCCTTTGGGAAATGGTTCTTTCTCTTGGCTTTGTAAGTCTTGTAGTAACCTATTTAAAAGTAAAAGATTTTTTTTTTTTTCTTGCTTTATTTTAAACCAAGCCTTTATTTTTATAAATCACTGAATTCCAACAAAGCGGTCTGGTAGATTGTGACTCTTTTGAGAATAGGAGAGAATAATACTATTTGTGAATTATGGATTGGTTCTGCTTTTACCTATATCAAATACATCCAGGAATATGTGCTGTGAATTTATTAGGCTTAGATAACCCTGAGCGAGACTGGTATTATAGCTCAGTTCTGCAAAACGTTGTGTTATTTCCAAAGCGCCATGTACATAACACCTGTGGTCTGGAGTTCTGTTTTCTCACAAGCTCCAGTGTACAGAGACCATGGCATAAATGTATCATCAGCATATTAATTATCTGAATAATCAAAGTGAATGCCTACAGTTGCTGTTTGCTGGAGATTTCATCTGGTGGTCAGGAGTGGAGGAAGTGCCAGCTAAATAACAGCATGCTCCAAACTGTTGGAGACTGATGTTGACCCTGCATTAAAGAAAGGCAACAGCTGTGCAAGGAACCAGAGGTTCTTCCCATTCTCTGTGGGGTTGCTATGGGAACGTGGGTATAAGAACCACTAATATTGACTGGCAGCAAGTGAGGGATATCTGTTTTAAATATCTAAATATAAAACACAGCATTCCGATTGATATACCAGTCACGGACTAGTGCTTTACGTTGTTTGACCAGTGAATTTGTCAGATGTTGAGTGAATGGAAAGTGTGTCTTGCTGACTCTTCTCATAGATTGAAGATGTTTTGTGGATGAAATTTGTTTGTGTATTTTGTTGGCTGTTGGTGATGTAGATGAGTAATTTACAGAGTCCGGAGCTGGTTCTTGAAGGAAAAAAAAGAAACAAAGGAACAAAAAAAGATAGACGTGAGAGTTGCATTTCTCATCTTGTAGGGAAGACCAGAGCTCATTTTCTGCCTGAACTTGTTATCTGGATAATTGAACCTGTTATCTGGATAATCAAAGTTAATAATCTTTATTTAACACTTCGGATTAAAAAAATAAAATAATAAAGGGTGTCTGCAGATGTCCAAGAGAGTTGTCTCCTAAATTTAAACTAGAAACCAGATTGGTTCTTCCTGCTGAGAAAGTCATAGAAATTGCTTGGGGGCTGTCATGTGGTGGGGGGATTTATGTGACTATTCCAACTCCACCAGTCATGTAAAACAGGCAATCTTTCACAAAGTCACCAGGTTTGCACGAAACTTCCGAGTGCTGAAATCACTCTTCTCAGAAAGAGAAAGGGAAAAAAGCAGTCTAAAAGCAAAACTGGTGAGAGGTAAAAATAAAATGAAATACACTTCAGATTTTCAGGACCCTCTCTTTTGTGTTCACCAAAACAATGCTACCCATGACCTACTTCTGTTTCTTGTAGCAGTTTACATATATAAATATATTTATTCTCATTTTCTTTTTAGGTGATCTTGATCCTTACCAAGTATTACCATACTGACATGGGGAAAGTGCTGGAGAGCTCTTTGTGGAGGTAAGTTCTCTGCTTTTCCTATAACCTCCCCCACAGTTCTCCAATAGATCTGTCTCTTTTCCCTTTCCAAACTGCTACTGAGTTGACTTGGTTAGCTGATTGATGCTAGCATAGCAGAATTATTCAGTTTGTCATCAGCTCTTACTCCTTCTCTTCCTTAAATGCAGTTCCTGCAGTTCAGTAAGAAAGGGTTTGAAATGAGTTTTAACAGTAGAGACAGTGACAGAAAGTATAAAGTACTTCCTTGATGCCACTTTGCAAGCTGCCGTTCTTTTCCTTTCCTTAGAAATTTTGCATCAAAGTTACATAAAGACTTTGAAATACTTTTTGTGTTGGGATGTGTCTCTTGGGAGTTCTTACTGCTCTTGAGTCCTGTGTTGAGGTTAGTGAATAATCCTGATTTGGAAGTAGTCACAATTGGATGAAATATAATACCAGCGCAGGTTATTTTGTGTCTTATGACAACTGGGAATATGTAGTAATCCAAATAAGTTTCTAAATTGATTCTTATTTCCTTAACATTCATGAATTAAGATATCGATATGCTTGTTACCTGTGTCTGCACAAATTGTGCGCTCAGGTGTATAGCAGCATAAAACCAGGGCTAGGGTAAACCTATGTTATATGAGTCATACTGGTTATCTTCTCCTGTGTTGATTTTGTTTGGATAAGTAGGCTTTTGGGGCTCTAATTTTCCGTGTATCTGTATAAATCTTCCACCACAAATTTTTTGAGACTCCTTATGTACACTTCAAAAGTGAAAGTATTTCACTGTTATCAAGAAATATAATATTGTTCCAATGTTTGCTATGCTAGTTTTGTTCAGTTATCTGTCGCAGTGGAAATAGCCTTGAAATATTCTGCTGGGATATCTAAACAGTTGTTACAAACGACAGGAGACTTATTTAAGGAGCCTTATGTGAAATTTTTATGTAGCCCATAAGCTTCAGGTCTAGAAACAAATGGGTTCTCTAATACCTTGTGGCTTAGTTACTTGTAAACTTCATACTGCCCCAAGAGCTTGTATGGGGACTCAGCCTTCATCTGTGTGTGTAAGGAACTTCACAGCGACAATCCAACCAAAGCAGTAGGCAAGGAATAAGGAGGGGGAAAAGTCTGTGACCAGGACGTGCTGCACACCAGCCTTGTTACTTGTTTTGAAGGAGGCTGCATTGTTTTAACCTTGTGGGATTTCTCATTTTGACAGCATATCTTTGCAATACCTTGTTGTCTTACTGGTAGCTGAGTAGTACAGTCTGGCCCGGGGCAGTGGTCCATGCAGCACAAGGGTATTTTCAAGTAAAAAAGAAACTTCTAGTCATAAAAAGCGGCTGTTCAAGAAAGAGAGTAAGATCAAATGGAGACTGCTTAGTGTTGGCTCAGCATTGGCCTTTTTAGGGCTATGATGGTTCATTTGTAATTATCCTTTAAACTTACAAGATGCAAAATTAATTGCACGTTTGTTTCTGGTTTAATTTTTGTCCAACATCTTGTGTAAAGAAGACAACCAAATGGCAATTTGGATACTCCCATAATTGCGTAAGCACACATTGCTTTCCTGTTATATGCCCCTGGCCTATACAACATGTGCAATATGTTTCAAGTTTTGCTATCCATGCTTCAGTGTAATCTATCATGGAAGTCTTTTAAACTTATTCAGTGGGACTTTTCAAAATAAACTCTCTGCTCTTTCAAAATAAACATAAAACAGGCTTCAGATAACGTTGCTTTCTTTTGAGAGCATAAACACTTCAAACAAGATTATTCAGACCTTGCTGACAGCTGGTGTAAAGAAGAACTGGTGTGAACTGCATTCAAATAAAATTGATGCTCGCGTGCATCACAGGGAAATCAGGCCGTTTTACTTACAAGTAATAGATGTACCAGATACTTTGGTTGTTTATAAAACCAGGATGGAAGAGCTGAAAGGAAGCAAGTGCTTAAGATTAGCACTTGGGCCAGGGGTGATAGCTGATCCATCCCTAGGTATGTTCTGCTCTGGGCTCACCTCCTTCCTCTGCCTCTGCCCGCTGGTGTACAAGCAGCATGTGCGGTTGTCAGACTGGGGGAGTTACAAAGTGTCTGGATCTGGAAAAGCACAAATGACCCCAACTGGTGCAAAAATATCAAATGGTGTCCCTCTCTGTTGAGATGTAGCTCATTATTTGCACTAAGTAAAATAAAAATAAATACTGTCCATGAAGTCAAGGAACTTTTGTGTTTTTTCTCTGTGTGACATGGTTGGGTGTACATTGGTGAGGCTCCATGTTTACTGATGGAGCCAGGGTGTTGTACTCACATTGGCAGCCTGCCCAGAACCCACAATGTATATATTTTTAAACTTTTTTGTTTGATTCTCTTTTGCATTCCTCTCATTTGCATCAGAACAAATATACAGTAAAACATGTGAAAAATGTTACAGGGTTTTTTTGTCAGCGGACAGAAGCCACTGATCTTTGTGAGGTTTCTGTGCCCTGGTGGGAATGGATCCTATCTGGTTATTTCCTGAATCAGTCTGGTATTTTCCTTCTTCCTATCTTGCCCGGCTAAATCATACCAGACACTTCATATTCTTCAAGTCTCTAAGTGAAAATAAACTTGTTTTATGACATGATCAATCCCCACTAGGTTAATTTTTTAATGTTGTTAATATCCCACTTTCATCTTGCCAATCAGTAAATATTATCTTAGCTTGGCATTTATCCGTTCTTTTATTTCTTGAAACTGTGACTGTCTTTTCTTCCTCTAAAACATAATTCCTCTTCATCTCTCTTTCTCTTTCTCCCATCCCTCAAAATAAATGTTTTTTTTTCCTTGCTTAGTGGAACAGGGAAAAAGAAGGGAAGGGTGACTCAGTGGTCCAGTGATACTTATTTGTTCTTTAGTGACCTTGGAGTTGCAGTCAAACTTTTAAGAGTAATGCAAATGGTGGGGAAAAACACCAGTCAGAGGTAGATGCCTGGGAGCACTTTATGTGAAGAAGATAGATTTTTGGAAGTGGATCTACATGACGAATTTCTGTGCCTCTGCAGCGCATTGTTAATTTGCGTAGGAAATTTATGCCTGCCTACGCAGGTCAAGTGACAGGATTGGGAGGCCTAAATTTTAATTACCTTGGAATCTTTTCATTGTACAATAAACATGGAAAATGGTGCTGTATAATGACAACCTTAACGAGTTTTTACTAGTAGCAGCCACGTCTGGTTACACTGAAGACGTGGAGGCATAAATCTTGGTGGAAGCATGTAGTCAGCAAACACCAGGGTGTGCTTCTCTAGTCAGCTATTGCTGATACTTTGCTAATTTGCATATGAAGTATTTCTTAAGGTTGGGGTAAATTGTATTGTTATTTGACTCAGAATAAGTTGGGGAAATAGAGATGACATCGGTTGCCTCTTGAATATAAATTAAAATAACTGAACACAGGATTGTTTTCAGGTTTGTTTTTAGAGTTTCTGAACTGTAGTACATATTGGGAATACAGGTTGGTTGTCGTGCTAGGCCTCATTAGCATAATGAAAAACGGCTACTGTGACTAAAACTTAAAATTCAGGTACTGAAATTATCTTCGCAAGTTGTGCATGTATTGAAGATACTTTGCATACTAGTGCTGTTCCTATCAGAGTCCACACACATCTTTATCCATCATGTTTACTGTAGGAAGGACCTGAATCAAACAGACCATTTAGGATAATAGGTACTTGAGTATGTGTTTTCATATGCTTTATGGACCAGTTTGTGCAGAAATGTATAGGTGCACATATTTTACGACTTCAGGTGCCTGCTTGCATAGGTTGCATGCCTGCAGCTTTAGACATGTGTACTTGAATCTTACATATCTTAGCTTCGAATTGGTAGCCGCTATGAAATTAATACTAATACTTCTCTACAACACCTGTGTTAATTAATCCTAAGAATGTCCCTTGGAAATAGATTATTTCTGAGATCATTACCTGAGATGGTAACTGATTGCTGAAGGTTATGCAGTGACTCAGCACTCTATGGCCATGGAATTGGCTTCCAACCCTGTGCTTAGGCTGGCTCAAAGTTCTGTTTCTGGTCTGCATGCAGCCATCCCCTTCTTGACTTGATCTAAGCAATGAATAATAGATGCTGCTGATGATTGCTAATAAAGTTTTGATTGCGTATTGTCAAGCTGTAATGATATGGTAGTGCTAATGTGACTTGCTGTGTAATTGCCATTTTTCCCAATGGCATCACCGTGTTGTTATTGGTTCACCGCAGCAAAACAATCGGCATTGTTTAATGTTAACTGCACTGTTAACTCCTCTCAGCATTGCATGCTGAACCCCAAGTAGGCCCATTTTCAGAGATGTTGGGATATTTTGCCCCATGTTGTCACTAATGAACTGCTGAATGGAGAAACAGACTTCTCTGACTGGTTAAATATGGTTGGATACCCTGGCCGAACATCCTGGGACCCCTTACTCCAAATGCAGCCTGATGAGGGAGTGCAGTCTCAGCACTGCATGATGAGGTTGTGACTCCAGGTCGGTGGCCGGGCAGCTGAAGGTGAGAGCTCACAGATGAGCTCAGGGTGAGCCTCACGGAGAGCATGAGACTCTACAAACCTCAGGGAGTCAGGAAAATCCTGTCTTTGGGGGCACAGCTGTTTCTATCTACACCCACAAAAAACCACTCAGGGCAAGACTGGGTTGTACAAGCCCATGGGTGGTCAGTAGCGATCAGTGTACAGTGACCACATGGTGCTTTGGGCATTTACACAAAGGTGCATGGCTTCTGTAAGGTTAAAACCCAGCCTACAAAGAGCAGGAGAGTCTTTTAAGGTAGACGCAGCAAACAACATACCACTCAGGAAAGTAAAATTTCCAGACCCTGTATGGCTCACGGAGTGCAAGAAAACGAGTATGGGCATTTGTTTCCAAACTCTTTGGACTTGTAGGTGAAACTCATTTCACCTGTTTAGTGAAATTAATTTAAAAAGCAAAATAAAAAAACCCAATTTAGAGTTTGGTGCCCCAGTGAAATTCTCTCTTTGTATAAAATGTGGCTTAATAAGTGAGCAACTGTATGCTGCAGTGACTTGTGCTTCCAGATGGTCTTATATTGTGGTTCTGCTTTGAAAAGTGACTTTATAGAAATGGCCTCAAGGGATGGAGTTATTGAGTCTGTGATTTCCGTATCAAATTTGCTCTTTTTCCAAGTAAAAACAAACAAACAAAAAGAAACAGCTTTCTAATTATTAGCTCAGCGAACTCAGCTTGGGATCCAATGTCTAGCTGTGCTTTCTCTGGCTAATGCATCATCCTGAGTAATGGAAGTTCTGCAATCAAAACAGACTGCCCTCAATTATACCTGTGCAGCTCTTTTGTCCTCCTATTATATCCTTATTTACACCTGTTCCACTGTGAAAAGGTTTTGGGCACTACTGTTGAAAAGGTAGTCCTACAATTAGAATTTTATTTCTAGTATTGAACAACAGATTTTTATGCTCTCTTTAATCATATTTCCATATTCACCTAATAGCATTATGAAGATTTTCATTATCTTTGCTGCAATTTCTCTCTTGCTAATACTCTACAGTGCATCATTATGAGTTGTATTGTGCAGGAAAGTCTATTTTACATTTATTTTGGGCATTTTTAAATGAGCTGTAAAATCATAGCTAGAAAGTGAATATAGTGGATTTCAGCCGATCAGCAAGGTTTTATTATGGGTGTCAGGTAAGAAAAATATGTAAAAGACAAGGGAAATAAAAGGAACATGTCTTGACAAACCTGGGAATGTGCAAGTTATTGAAGAGATGGTTATTGATGTTTTTGACAGGCAGTGGTATTGATTTAGGGACCTAAAGGGTGCCAATGTTGCAGTATGCTTCTGTTGTGCACGCTCTAATGGATACAGGACCCACCATAGTCTTTCCTAAGACCAAAACATGATATTAGCACTAACCTTACTGTTACGTTGGTGCTGCACTCATCCCGTCTCATGTTTTGGCTGTAGTTTTTGGCTATTCAATAAAGGAATGAGCTTTGCTTGTAGGTGTTGGGAACCATTCTCTGAGTCATGACCTGTAGACCCCTCTGAAAGAAATGTCTTTCAGACAGACTCTCCAGGGCATGTGACTTAGCTTCAGGATGTCCTTTTATTTCTGTGTTACCATAATAGCATTTCAAAAATATTTTCATGTCTAGTACGTATGAATGTCTGAACTGGAAAAAAATAAATCCCACAAGCAAGTAAAAGGTACCAAAGAATTCAATCCAAAATTCTTTACTGAATATCTGCTGCTTGTAGATGAGAGCGCTGTGTCATAACTACTCTTCCAATTCTTCAACAACTCATAATGGTGATGATGATTTCAACTATTTACATGTTTCTACACTAGTTTACGAATACACAAAGAATATATGACAGATGGATTAAGATCCAGTTGGAAAGCTGTGATTTATATAGTTAGGAAAAGGCTCTTGCTTGCAGTACCCTTGTGTTTTGTTGCAGCATGGCTGCTGAGCATGTTAAATGTATCTTTGAGCACGGGAATTTTGCTGTTTTACAGGTTGATTTCTCCCTTCTCCCTTCTCCCTTCTCCCTTCTCCCTTCTCCCTCTTCTCAAAAAAGAATTAAATCATTGTGAGATATAACTCATAACAAGTGAGTAAATTTATTAAGAAAGAATAACTGTTTATTTTAAATGGTTCAAGAATTCTGTCCTACTGTTTGAGTAACTTGAACCCAAGTCATAGAATTTCTGATTTCTTTAACTGGAACTGGTATCATAAACAGTTTTTATAGCCACAGGCTGTGTGGGAATTGTACCAATGGTTCTTGTTTTAAGTAGATTCCCGTTGGCTGGGACTGATGGTGATAGAATAAGCAATCTTTCCTGCCCAAAACCCATTCAGGTTGGTAGCAGTAGGAAGTTTAGGAAAGCCGCTTCACTGGCATTTCTTCAGTTCTGTCATGGTACCTTATTGCATAAGCCTGCCTACAAGAAATTATCATCTTCCTTGCTAGCCTCAGCAGGCAGGTTTAAGGAGAAGTAGAGAAACAATGTCCTTCTATGCATTAGTCATCAGTGGGGTTTGTCATTTTGTGCATGTGTTGCCTTCACCCTCCCTCCCAGCATAAAAGAGGGAAGCTTGCATTGGCACTGCCCACAATCCGCTTCTATACGATCAAACTGAGAATTTCAATCTCAGAGCTTTTATTGTGGCGTGATTCCTCTGTACTAAATTCATATAAAAACCGTTGAGCCATCAGTTTTTAGCTAATCAGAAGTAGTTTGCTGCATTGTTATCCATTAACTCCCACTGTCAGCAGGCCAGCACAGCAGGGAGGTGCAGGGCCCATAACCTAGGGCTGATGGAATGACACTGGATATATATTAAGGAATGTTTCTTTTGCCACGCTGCAAAATGGAATAAATAAGAAATCATAATCAAAGCAGCTGGTTTCATTGCTCATCACATTTTTATGATGACAAATAAGGTATAAAAACCTGAATAAGGTATATTTTTAAAACCTGAAAAGGGCGAAGTCATGGCTTAGGGGAGCATATGGTAAAGTAGATATGACATTGCACTCAGCAACTAGTGATGCTGCTGGTTCCACCTTCAGCCAACTGTGTGACCTTGTTTGAAGAACCTACCATTCCTGGGCTTATCTCCACTTGATCTTTGCCCAATTTATTTCTTTGGAATAGAAGTAATTTGGAGAACTTATAGTACAAGTGCAGTGGGACCTCTGTCAGTGCTGGGGCGGTAATACTGCATTAATACAAATAATACAAAGGAGCTGTAACATTTAGGGATGTTTAATGTTTGTCTCCTTAAAGTTATTGGCTTGAGCCTGAGGACAGGAGACCATCAGAGACCACTAACATACCATGAGACCCATCTGAAAACACTTACCCGCAGTTTCACTACAAGGCAGCTAATGATGAAGTGCCATATCTCAGCTGCTGTTTTGAAAATGCCGGTTTGCAACCCCCCATTGCTTCTCTTAGTGCTGGGCACCTTGTGCCACTGATGTGGTATGTGGCGTGTGAGCAGCTTCGCTTACTTCTGTAGTATGTGCAGTCTGCTCTAGTGCATCCCCTGTGAACTGATTACAAATTAATTTGGTTGTTGGGGCTGAATGAATGAACAGCTGCATAGTTAATTATGCAGAATGGTATAGAAAAATGTAGTGTTAATGTTTTATACTCTCATTAGCCTTGCAGTATGGAATATATTTTTCAGTGTGAAAATAACAAAGGCAATATTTCTCACATAACTTATTTATTAGGAACTTTGTACTGTTAGGCAGCTTTCTCTGCTTTAATTTGGTAAGGATTGGGACACCTAAAAACTCCATAGAGGCCAGTTTTTAAAATGTAAATATAATCCTATGTGATGAAGAATTTGGGGGTGTGGGTAGTTTACAAAAATTAAACCCATGTTACAGTAAGATTTATATGTCTTGATTCTTTTGGGTGTTCTGAAAAATGGAAGGTTAGTTAAGAGTTTTTCCTCATTCTTCCTGAAACCTCTTATTGAACAGATGACTGATAATTAGTCAATTGAAGCTCTGTTCCAGCTACTTTCTAGTTGGGGTTTTTGCTTGTGTTGTTTTGTTTTCATATGATATTTGGTTTTGTCCCTTCCTACTTCTGTTCCCCCTCTTTCCCCTTCAGCATCATTTCCTCCTATTGTATACAGAGCAGGGATAGCAACTTATTTTGCTTCAACAAATAGCCATTCTTGAGCTAACCTTCAAAAAAGATATTTCACTTCCTCACCATTTTTTTCTCCTAGTGGCCTTTTCTTGCTAGCTGTTACCCTCTGTCTTTCATAGGACTGGCTTTCTGTCCCTTCCAGGTCGAGCTTCTCCAGTCCAGACTGGAGAAGCTGCTTTTTGGATGAGGTGTTAAGTGCCTACAAAAGGTTCTTCATTTTTGCCTAACATGTCAGCTCCAAGCCTGGCTTTTGAAGCTGTTCCAGAGCTGATGTCCTTCTGATGGCAGGGTTTTCCCCCCATAGTTGCTTTGACAGATGGTAGATATTTCCATGACCTGTGGGCACATTTGATCCCATTTTTCTGTCATAGGATCTGAAATTGTAATTTCAATCTGGGGGCGGGAGAAATACCGGTTACTGCCTATTTGTTGAAAAGCACCTGTCTGTGTGTGTTTATTTTTTTTTTTCAAATCTGGTGTGTACTTACTTTGTCAAATGGATATTGTTTTTCTTGAAGAGGGTGCATGTGGTTTGAATTATGCCCCTTGATAAAAAGACATTGCAGTATCAGTGAAATACAGCCACCTCTGGGCAAAAGCCAAGGAAACAAGTAAAGCAGACATGCAGTAAAGTGTGCTTTCTTAATATCAAAAAGACTAACAGTTCAGCTCCAAAGCATCTACATCATTCAGCTTTTTGATATCCAGTCTTCCAAGCTTTCCTTTCTGGCAGGAAGAGGATGTATGGTCATGCTTTCTGTATGATTCAGATAGTTTTCTGTAACGCTGATCCATCCTTAGGATTATTGGCTGTTGTGAAGACTTCAACATAAAATGTTAACACATGGGAGAGAAAATGATTTTAAATTTTACTGTCTTCCAAGAATTTGGAGACTTATCACTGTTTTATCTTAATTCTTACCATATGCTGTCCACTCCTTAATTTTGTAATGTCTCTTTGGAACAGAGCGTATATGGAAAAACGTGATTTAAAAATAAAGTTGTGCTGTTCTGAAGTACACTGACTTGAGTTTGAGGTTTCTCTCCCTTTACCCTACCCCTAGGCATTGTCTGTGCTAAATACTGGTCTCTCAGGTTTCAGTAGTTTTTAATTTGCTTTTTCTTTAGCCTGACATGCAAAATTAGAAAAATAGTAATATTTTACTTTTTAGGCTCCTTTAAAGATAATTGGAAGCAAAATATATATGGGATGGAGTTTTGTATGTGTGATGAATTCAAGTGTGTAATACTTAAACTCCCGGTGCTATTTTGGTGCAATTTTCAGCTTAGTTCAGACTGCTGCATGCTAATAGGAAGGATGCACTGGTAAAATATCATTCTTCTGCACTGTGAGAGGGCAGTGCTTTCTGGCAAAGTGCAGAAGCCCAGAGTGAAAACTCTCATGCCTTGGCTTTCCATATGGCCTCAGGTGAATATATGAATCTGCCAGTGTTCCAGAGTGGAAAGTGTCCAAGAAACACATTAAAATAAAATTAAAGTGGGAAAGAAAGTTAATTATTTAAAGATCAGAAAAGTTTGTTACAAGTATGCTGCATAAAGCACCCTGACTTTGTACCTATCACAGCGTTACCTTAATAGGTCACAGTTAGAGGAGATGTTGACTCCTTGCTTAAATATACTTCGGGTACAACATCTCTTAATGTGCACTGGTATGTGAATTGCAGAGTCGTTTTCCAAAGACTTCACACCGATAATTGGACGTAGCTTTTTAAGAGGCATATTAACATTTGTAAAGTACTTCAATAAATAAACATGAGTACATATTTTTCTCTTGATTTCCATGCTAACTGGACGTCTTGGTCTTCATACTTCCAAATGGATGTGTTTTTATAAAAAATTCATCTTGGTAATTGATAAACATTGGTATTATTAAAATACACATTATTAATTTTCTTCTCCTTTAGCATGTTAGGTAGGGCTGGGAACAGGGCGTAAGTTTTCTGATTCCCAGTTGACCACTTACATGTCCGCTTTACTGGGAACTTTCTTCTGCATTGCATACAAGCAGAGAATAATTTCAGTTGCAAGGGAGCTCTGGTGGTTATCAAGTACAACCTGTGCTCAAAGCAGGGCTCACTGTAGAAGTTAATCATGTTGCTCATGGCCTCGTCCTGTCCAGTTCTGAAAAAATACCGGGATGGAGCTCCCACAGCTTTGCTGGGCAATCTCTGCCCATGCTTTGCTGCTCTCATTGTGAGGGGTTATGTCAGCTGGCATTTCCCATCTTGCAGCTTGTGCCTGCCATTTATTGCCTTTCCACTGTGTACCCCGATCCTGTCTTATTTATAACCTTCCTTTAGGTACTCGAAGACTGAAATCAGATTCCCTATTAGCCTCGCTTCCCAAACTAATCTAGCCCAGCTCCTTCAGCCATTCCTTGTATGTTGTGTGCTTCAGTTCCCTCATCATCTTAGTGACCTTCAACTGGACTCAGTCCAGCTTGCTGGTCTCTCCTCTATCAAGCAGCGCAAAATTACTTTATCCCATTTGTAGAAGTGGGGTGATCTGTTTTCTGCAGGTCACTCTCTGCTACTCTCCCCACATAAAATAGGCATAAAATGGTTTCGAATAGTTACCTTATTTGTCTGAATACAAAAATAAGTGTGAAAATCCCTAAATGCTGAAATCATTAACAGTGGAAATTCAGTTCTTTAAAAATTACTTAGGCACCCAAGTCATTTCATGAGCTCTTGAAAAAGATAGCATTGGTCTTGTTTGAATTGAACCTCTCAGCGTAAGAACAGGGGGGATGCCAGAATTAACTTTTTGTCCTCACTTTTGTTATGCAGTATGAAGTCTTGATGGGTTTTGATTTAGTTGCTGGTACATTATTTATGACATCTCTTGACTGCAGCTGCTGTAATCCACAAGCCAAAGCCAAGCCTATTGTTTCTAGTCATAGAATTGTAGTTTGTTGTGGAGCAACTCCCAGGTAATTAGGTAGGATGTGCTGTAATTGGTTGTAACATGGGCTCTTCTAAAAAAAAGCATTAATCAGACTGAACGATAGGTTATTTTTTTTTCCTTTTGAAGATTTGTCTACCACAGGTAAACATTATTGTAGCCACAAACATTAGGAAGATTAATTTTGCCAGGAAAGGAAGAAGAATTATGTGGTTCTCTCTCTTTTTTTTTTTTTTTTTTTTAATGATCCTTCACTTAGAAGAGAATTCTTTTAAGTCAGAATATTGAAATGTGCAAAGCAGAGTCTTTTAGGGCAAGAATTCATGTACTAATCCTGGGATGTGCGTAAAGCTAAAGTGTTATTCAAAGGGTGGACTTCATACAGCATTTTTTACTGCTGTCAGATTTATGAAATTTTGGACAATTTTGGGTCATCTTTAGCTTGACCTATACTTTTGTACATGTATTCTTGATTGACAGGTCTCTAAAGGTCAAACATAGACACCTGAAATTGCTGGAGTAAAAACTGCTGATTGCTTTAGAAAGTGATTATGAACTGAGGAGACATTGTAAGAGGCACAACGTTAGTTTGGTGGCTTTCTTGACTCTTGGTATCTTCCCATAGAAGCTGGATTCTTTTGTGAATATGTGATGGTACAAGCTAACTGGAAACAATGCAAAGAAAATGGGATGAAATTCAGCTTTAGCTCTGAAAATCAGAATATTCGGTAGCCACTACAAAATCTAAAGCTAATGGATTTACCTCAGCTCACACAGCCAGCTTGTCAAACAGTCTTTGCCACAAGAGCATTTAGGACTGGGGATGGGAAACAAAAGGGAGTCAAATAGCATTTGTTCCCTTGAAAGTTGTTCCCTCAAATGCGTTATTTTGCCGTATTCTTTTCTTAAGAGAGAAATTAAAGAAGGCAGGGTCAAAGCTTTTCTCTTTTATGTCTCTGTCCTATTTTGAATCTATGCGTTCAGTTTGACTGGCTAATCGGGAATGGTGTTTATGAAGAGGCTCTAGTCTGCTTTTTCGGAGGTGGTGAAGAAAAGTGAGTTACTGTGTTACACGGTACAAAGCAAGTGTTGGGGTGACACTGAGTCAGAGCCTAGACCAGACAGGGATTCTTCTACATTTTGTTTTGCTCCACAGAGTGCTGCGTATTCGGTATTTAATTTCCCTGTCTGTAAAATTCCCATGAGAAGGAGCAGCTGTTGTTGCTGCCGTGCTCACAGTGAGCTGGATTTCCCTGTCCGCAAGTCACAGAGTGTTTTCACGACAAGAAAAGAGTTACTGTAGCGGGACTGAACTGTGTGGTGCCACCCTCAGGGACAAGCTAACCTGCACGGCCCTCCACCTTGTCTCCTTGAAAACAAATCATATTTTAGGGCATAAATGCATGGGCCCTATTGGGGGACAAGACAATAAATTGGCATAATTGGTGTAAAGAGTACTTTTGGAAGCAGTGGGGCGGTAATGGTTTGCACAGGTTACAAGTCAGGTCCTACAACTAATAATAGACTTCAACTGCAGTTTGTACCAATTGTGTATTTTTTTAGAGCAAACATTTGTAGAGTGCAGTGTTATTTGTTACAGAAGTAGTAATCTTCTATTCCCATTCTTGTTTTCCCCTCTGCTTGGTAGCTTCTGAGGAGACATTCCTTTGATCACTGGAGTATCTGTTCCACAGATGAAGCCCTGCAGCAGAAAAGGGGTTAAACTTGAGCTCAACAGCAGGAATTTTCTCGTCTTGACAGTTTGCACAGCACTTTTTTGGTTTTTTTTGCATCACAAAGCATGTTCATCTAGGCAGAAATGGGGGTGACCTTACCTTCTGATGGGAGGGTGGGAGGAAGGCAATGTCAATTGTATACAGGTTAGATTTTTCTGAGTAAAAACTGCAGGCTTGAAGGCCTTGTGCATCCTCTGTGCATCTGATGATAATTGTGTTGGTTTGGACATTAAAGTGGAGAGAATTGTCGTGTTAGAACTAAGTCTCCTCATCCATTTGTTCTCAGCTTCCTGACCTATTCTTTGCTCTGTCACAAGCAAGGATCTTTGAGCCTCATACCTTATCACTCATTTTGTCAGTGTAATGGGCAGAACTTGAGGAGGCACACTGGAGGCCAAGTGGCTCTGGAGTAGATTCTTGGCTCCTGGTTTCCTTCTGCCTTTGATAGCAAAAGGCAAGAGTCACAGTGTTGAACTGAGTCCTTCTCCAACCAGGCTTAACCAATCCTGCCTATGCAGCTGAATGGCAGCGAGACAGCCAGTTCCAGAAAGGCAATAGTTTCTACCTGTTACAGTTTGCTTATAACGCCTGTCTTAGCTCTGTATTGAAAAGAAGCAAATGGATCAGTCTCACCTTTGCTTAAAGATATTAATATTAAAATGTAAGCATAAGGAATCTGATTGCCTCCAGCCGTTTGGGGCCACTGCTCAGAATTTCGTCAGTGATAGGGTCACACTTGGTGTGGAATCTGGTACTCTCATATTTTACTTTAAAATCAGCACGTGTCTCACCTGGAGTCTTGTAAGGCTCACCAAAGCTGTTGTCAGTGCTCCCTTCAATTTACATATGCCTTAAGTAGGTCATTGTATTTGTTCATGTGCTAAATAAATTACCGCAATATTTCCATAAATTATACGTAATTACTGATAACCCAACTAATTTTCAGAGGGTGGGTGTTCAATACTTTCTAGTTACCAAGTTCTTCCCTCTGAGTACTCAGAATGGGAGTTATCCAAAATTTTTATTGTCTTTAAAGTTAAATGGTGAGATGTCAATGAAAAAAAAATCCACTTGATAAACAAAGAAAATGTACTATTCACCAAGTTTTGTGTTTTAGTTACTGAGCACCCAGAATTCTTGGGATCTGGTAAGGATGACAACTGTTTTGTTTATGCAGTAGAACAAGAAGTATCTCTAAAAAGAAATTGAGAAATTTGAATCTTTTTTTTGATTTCCACTTTGTTTTCCCACATCTTTACCGAAATTCTGCTTAAGCTTTTTTCTTTAGAAATGTGTCTGGGAGTTTGGGAACTGATATATTCTGCTTCACTGATTCTTTTCTGTATTATATTCTGGGAGTTTGTTCTCTTTTTAAATTGAAGTTTCCTGATACTCATTCTCTATTTGAGGGAGTGGGAGGAAAGCACTATGCAGTCTCAGTAAGGCACAGGTTAAATATATTATTATTATGTTAATTCACAGATCTTTTAAATTTAATTAACATTGAGTAATTTTAACTACTTGGAGTTAAGCAGTGATCAGTATCAGCCTTGCTTCAAGTCAACATTTTAACCACTTATTTGGGAGTAAATACAAATTATTGCTGATTACAGTTATGGGTGACAAAAAAGAACTGACAGAATCATGAGGACTGGACTGACAGAAGAAGTTTAAGTTCCGCTTAATGGAATGCTATTTATCTGTGAAGAAGAAATGTGGGATATGATGTACAAAATATGTTGGCATATGGTGGAAGACTGTGATGGTAGAAAGGCTGAGGGGATCAGAGAGGTGACCTCCATGATTGTGTCTTGGGTAATTAGGAACTTCATGTAAATCGCACTCAGGAGCAGGGAGAAGAGCAGTATCTTGCTTTCTGTGCACGGTGCTGCGAGGGTGATGCTGAAATACATCAGGACCTCCTGTCCATACGTTCAGATGCATGTAGAAAAGTGGAAGAGAGCCATGGCATCATTTCAAAGCTGGAGAAAATGGCCTGCTGTGAGAGATGCACAGAGTTCAGTCTTTCAGCTTATCAAAGGGAAGTAAAGGGCTCTTTAATCTAACAGTTGACATTTACAAGAGGACTTGATGTTTGCTCTGCTCAACCCTAGGTGACCCTGGCTGTAGCCAGCAGACTGCAGGGAAATGATGGCTGTGTCTATTCATTTGTTTTCTCTTTCTGATATCCTCCAGCATATCTGTTTTGACCAAAATTACCTTTCTGACTCCTTGCTCCTTAGCCAGATTTCTCTCTAAACTATTTTCTGGTAGTTTTCCATAAAAAGAAAGGGAGGCAGTAACTGCTCTGTTGGATGGGCATGCACATTCTCCAATAGTTTTTGCAGGGGTGGGATAAAGGGAAGAAAGGCCAAAGAGTAGTAAGAGGCAAGTAAGAAAATAACTACGTGGAAGAAGTCATCATTATCCTTTACAAAAAACTTTCCTAACATTTTGACATGTCAAAAGTGCCTTTTAAACAATGTTAACTTGGTTTATAAATTTCACTCCGCTTAAAACGTAACAGTACATAGCACCAATCGTGCTGTGGAAGAGTTGGTAATCTTGGTCTGATTGCTCACAGCAAAGTTGTTAAAATGATCAGAAGCCTCACCAAAGTTGATGCTGATTTATGTCCCCTTAGGCAGTAGCAACAGAAGGACCAGGGAACTGATGGAAATGTAGCTGTTAAATACGCTGTTCTCCTTGGATGTGAACAATTCAGATCAGAGCTTCGGCCATTAGCACGACGATTGGTTTTATTTTCTTGTCTGTTTAGTTTCATCAATATTAGGTATTGAAACTCTGAAACCTTGTTAGTCGATCCTTTTAAAGACGATGTGAAGTAAGAAAGTATCATCACCTCTGCGTGACAGGGAGACGGGAAGGAATCCAGACTCAAGCATGGGTGATGCCCACTGAGCCTGGGAAGCGAAGGTGTTTTAGCAAAGTGCAATGCATACAGACCATTTCTGTGTGCCTTCAGGTGCCTCTGCACTCTCAGACTTTGGGATTTCCTTCTGAGAGCAGAGATAAGAATATTATTCCTGTTTTGTTTGCTTCTCATCCACATATTCTGTCACTTCAAGTAGGAAAGTTTTCCCAAGAGAGCGTTAATTAAAAAGAAACAAGATATTTTAAATTGAAAGGTTATCAGCAAATGCCACATGAATAAAAATGTTAAATGAGTGAATGTCCCGCATGTCTTCTGTGTCACTCCCGCTTATACAAACAATACCAAGAAAGAGACGAAACGCCCAACGGCTTAGATCGGTAGCATTTAACAATTTGAAATACTCTAATTACCCACGTACTTGTTAGGAGAAGGAGAAGGGGTTGGTACTTGGAGGGAGAACAGATTACTTACATGATTCAGAAACTATAAATTAGTAAATTTGGATTTTGTTTAGGTTTAAATAGATATGTTCTGAAGTGATGTTAGCGTGGATGTGGGGCATTTCTTTGAGTGGAGACTGTATGTTTTCGGTAGATTTTAATGGTCAATTTGAGTACCATCTGCATGGGGTAAGCAGTCTTCTCTAATTTGAAAAATTATTCAAGCTTTGTTCTGAATTGCACTGTTACATTTAGATAGATTGAAAATTATTATCATTTAAAGTAAATGGGCAGGAAGGAGAAAAATAAATCAAGATGAATTTGCTATTGTAGGATATGGTTTTGAAAACTCCTACTATAAATACCCTCCAAAACAGCTTGTACATGCAGAGGAAGCTTTTTAGGAGATTATCGTTTTAGGAAACTCGTCTTTTACATTTTTCGCTTTCTTGCCATTCATTTTTTTCCCCTTTTTTCTATCAGATGAGGAGGGAAGGTGAGGATAAACTCATTGAGTATGGTGAGAGTCAGAGTGATGTAGTGCAAAGCAATATAAGAGTCCTTCTCAGCTACACATTCATCACTTTCAGTCCTGTATTCTTTGAATTAGGATAAGAAGCCATTGGGTCCTTGTGAGCCAGTTACGAGCACCGTCTGCTTTAGGAGGAAGATAAGAAGAAAAAATAGATTTTTCAAATAACATAACCTCCATTTAAATCCTGTGGAAGTTATATTAAAAGGAGAATCACTCCCTGGAAAGCTTTTGCAATGTGAGAATTGAATTTAACAGGCTAATCTTTCCGTGATAATAATTGCACAGCTAAGGATGATGCAAATTTAATGGGTCTAATCAGATGAGGTGAAAGAAAGCAAACATTAGGTTTATGCTTTAATTTGTGATTTGCTCTATGGTTGATTCTTCTGTGCAAGTAGAAAGGTGTGGTGTGTGTGTTGTTCTTTTTTTTTTTCTCCTTCTTTTTATCCTAGGAAGCTTTGGAAAATATTAATCAAATTGAGTGCTCTTCATGAACATAAACTGATTCCAGCTTAAAATTATATATTTTACAACACTTAGTTTAAAATAGTTAACTGAAAGTTATCATCTAGAAAATGAGAATGACCACAGTAAGTCACAACAGAACACTGAGCTGGACAGTCATTCGTTTCTGCCAGTAGCTTATACCAGATACTTATGAACTGTAGGAAAAGGACACCACGCTCCTGCAGTGGGGTTTCACAGAATCACCCAGTGACTGGGCGTGGAAGGAACCTCTCAAGATGGCCTAGTCCAAGCCCCTGGCTCAAAGCGCAGTTGACTATAGCAGGTTTCTCAGCTGGGTTTTTAATATCTCCAGGGATGGAGACTCAAAAACCTCTCTGGGTAACCAGTGCCAGTGTTTAACCCTCTTCATATTAAAACGTCCTTTTCTGATGTTTAAACAGAATTTCCTGTGTTTCAATACATACTTATTGCCTCTTGTCCTGTCACTGAGCATCACAGAGAAAAGTCTGGCTCTGTCTTCTTTAACCCCCCACAACCCATCAGGTATTTATATATGTTAATAAGGTTCCCCCGAGTCTTTTCTTCACCAGGATAAACGCCCCCAGCTCTCTGTCTCTCCTCATGTGTCATGCTCCAGTCCTTTAACCACTCTTGAGAACCTTAGCTGACTTACTTCAGTATGTTTCTATCTGTCTTGTACTGAGGAGACCAGACCTGGACCCAGCACTCCAGACTGACTCACCAGTGCTGAGTGGGAAGGATCATCTCCCTTGACCTAGTGGCCATGCTCTTCCTAATGCAGCCCAGGAGTCTGTTGCCCTTCTTTGCTGCGACGGCATATTCCTGGCTTACATTCAACATGTCCACCCTTGCTGAGTTTCATGAGATTACTGTCAGCCTCTGCCAGCTTACAGAGGTCCCACTGAATAGCAGCACAGCCACCTGATGTATTGGTCACTCCTCCCAGTTTTGGCTCATCTGCAAACTTGCTGAGTCTATGCCATCATCCAGGTCATTAATGACTTAAGCAGTACTGGCCCCAGTGTCAACCCATGGGGTTCATTACTAGGGCCTCACCTCCAGGTGGACTTCACGCCGCTGATCACAACCTGCTGAGCCTAGGATTTCAGCCTACCTCACTATCCACTTATGTAGCCCATAATTCATCAATTTGTCAATTAGGATGTTCTGGGATGTGGTGTCAAAAGCCTTGCTAAAGTCAAAGTAAACAATATCTACAGCTCTCCCCGCATCATGTGAGCTACCTATAAGGTAGTCAGTTTGGCTAAGTATGATTTTCCCTTCATAAATCCATGCTGACTACTCCCAAACCTTCTTGTTCCTATATGTGGAAACGGGTTTCAGGATTATTTGCTCCATCCTTCCCAGGGATGAAGGTGAGGTGGACATGCCTGTAGTTTCCCAGATCCTCCTTCTTGAAGATAGGAGGGATATTCATTCTTCCATGAACACTCTCCCAGACTTTAACAATTTTTGACTCAGGCAGTTCCTGAGACTGAGGTGCAGTCCCTTTGTTTAATATCCCTTCATAGATTAACCCATCCAGGGTTCTCTTTTTTTTNTTTTTTTTTTACCACAACTGTGGGTTATGATGAAATACCTCCTCCACTACTTTATCCTGTAAGCTTTTGGTTTTATGGACACTACAGTTTTTGGTCCTTGAAGAGAAGTAATTTTATTCCTTTGCTTGCCCTTGTCTGTCTTATGTGTATTTCTTGTGCTTCCCTTATGTCCTGTTTGAGGTAAGTAGAGCAGGATTGAACAGAGTGTTAAAGGTAAGGGCACAATGAAGGAGCTCGTACAGTGCTATAATGGCATTTTCTGTTTTGTTCTCTGTTACCTTCCTAAAAGTTTCTGAATTTGTTTTTTGAATTGCTGTTGAATGGCAGATTGATGTTTTCATGATGCTCTGTATCATACTACTCGTGTACCTTTATGGAATGGTAGTAATTTGTGCAAAAGCCTTCATTTTGTATGTAGTGTTAAAACATCCCTTTAAATTTATCTACTATGAATTTCTTTTGCCGTATTAATGTCAATCAGTATCATGCAGCTCATTTACAACTTTTCATACTTACTATCTTACTTGATATTTACTTGCTTTCGTTTTACTCCTTTGAATGATGTTGCGTTATCAGCAGAGTTTTGTCACTGTCTGCCCCTGTTTCTGTAATTATGAATACGTTAAATAGTACTGACTGAAGTACCTTGCGGGACTCCTTTGACTTTTCTCAATAGAAAAAATGAATGAAGCCTTATGTTTCCCATTTTTAGAATAATTATTCCTTCAAAAGAAGACCTATTCTCTTGTCCTCTTAATCTCTAGCAAAATGGTTTCTTGAGCACATTTTGTGGGGGATCTTTCTGAAAGATTTTTAGAGTTGGCTATTTGGTTGAATTTTCCTTTTTATATATTCATTGATTCTGTCAAAAACGGAGGATGTTAATGAGTCATGCATTCTCTCTCCAAAGTCCTGTGGACTCTTACTCGGTACCTCTTATTTTTCTCTGTGAAATTACAGAACTGGAATAGTTTTCACTAATTTGCCTAGTGCTGACATCAAACTTTGCTGCCCTGAAGTACCTCTCTAAATTGCTCTTGGAGACCTTTAAAAAATTGGAATCTGTATTTGCAATGTCCATTTCTCTAATATAAACATTATTTTAAATGAGAAGACACTCTCTGCAATTAATGGCTTAGTGATTTCATCCTTGAGTTCCCTTAGAACATTTGGATCAATACCATCTGGTTTGGGCAGATGAGTAGGGTTGATTTGTGTAAAATGTCTTTCACTGACACTTTTATATGAGACATATCTTAATACAGCGACAGCAAAGAAGAGCTCTGACGTGAGAACCTTTCAGAGCAGCTCCAGGGTGAACAAAGAAAAACATTAGTTTGCTTTCTCTGCTGTGGCCTCGTCTCTGGATGCTCTTTTCTCCCCTTACTCATGTGTTGGTGCCACAGATTGCTGTGGAATGCTTCACATCTTTTGGTAGGTCGACAGAAGTTTTATTATTACATTAAAAAGTGTAAACTTTTTCAAGTTGTGTTTCAAAGGTTTGTATTTTGGCCTATTGCATTATAGCGTTATCCTTCTGATATTTTTTTTTTTTTTTTCCCCTGTTGTCTTCAGCTGGACAAAAATTCTTTCTTTCTTCGAGTAATGTTTCTTTTAAATCATGCTTTTTTTTTTTTTCTCTGATCCACTTTAGGTAGTATGCACTTGCCCTGGAATTCAATCTCATGCCTTTAAAAAGACTTTTCCGATATTTTACCTAGGTCATTGCTTGTTTTAGCTTTCTTTTTTTTTAACCAAGCTTCCTCCTTTTTGCACAAGAATCCAGTTGAACCCACTCCCGTTGTGGATATTTTGTCTTCCTTGGTTATGCACAGATGTTCAATCTACGTCCGTGCTGATTACGGTTGCAGAGCGACTCACTGACAGCCCTGCGGAGACCCGGTGAGGAGTTGCTTCCCCTCGGAGTTTCCTGGCTAGCTGCTCACGAAGCAGGGTCTGAAAATTTGCTCCTGGCGTCGTGCCTCGATATAATATTTAAGCGATCTATGTGGGGTCATTGAAATCTCCCATTACTGCTGTGTTTCCTGATCTGGCAGTTGTTGAGTTCACGAAGCAAATCGAGTCACTGCTCCCATCCAGGCCAGCCCGGTGGTGCTGTGGTAAATACTGCATGCTGCTCTCCCAGCCCTGTGTGGGACTGAACTTCCAGCCCACAGGGATTGTGTGTTACTTCACACAGTTAACTTATTTATTGGATTTAACCTTAAGCGTTTCCTGGTGGATAGTACCCTTGCTAGCTCCTCTGTTTTTTCTGTATCCCTTCTCCCCCAGTATTTAAGAAGTCTACTCATTACTTAGATATCTAACATTTATATAGAAGGGCCTGGACTTTCTTTTATCTCACTGCTTTTCATCATCTGCTGTTTCAGATTTGCCAACATCTCTCCTGTTCTTTGCTGAAGGGTACAGTGTTTGAGTCTCCTTCTCAAAAAGATGCATTGTTCCAAACTGCACGTCCTTCTGGGCCTTTCGACATTCTTTTTCTATATATCTTAATTTTCTTTGTCCTCATGTGGCTATCAACATTATTGATTTCAAATCTACTAGTAAGTAGAAAGATGCTAAATAATATCATGTACATTAATTTTGGTTTTTTTTTACTGTCAATATATTTTGGGGGATCTTTTATTTTCTCTTTTTCCTGTGACTGGGAGTTTACACATTGGAGATGTCAAAAAGGAAGCAGCACTACATTTCTTTTTAGGGAAGAGGGTCCTTAACTCAAAAGCATTCCTGCCTTTCTCCCTCACTCCAGCAGCTTCCCTGGGAAAATTCTCACTAAGAGCGAGGAAGCCTTTGTAAAATCCTTGGCCATGTGGTTTGTGTACATATGTCATCTGGCCTTTTCCTTTTTTCTTTTTTCTTTTTTTTTTCTTTTAGTTATACATATTTGATATAAAACCAAGTTGAAACTAACCAGAATTCAGAGGCTTTGACTTTTCTGGTGAATAAAAACAAAGATAGTGCACATGAATAAAACAGACTTTGTGTGTCTGCAGCAGCTTCCCACACTGCTTCCATTTAGCAGCCAACACTTTCCGTTGGCTTTTCAATTAAAGCTCTATGCATAGGGACAGATTTGCATCATTTAAAATAAGACTGCTGTTTAATGCCTCATAGACAGTACCTCCAGAACAGTATTATTCGTTAATTTTTATGGCTGGAAACAGGTTAGTCATCTGGATTGTAGTTTATCTCACTACTGCTTGTGCCTGTAATAGATCGTGCCTGTGTGTGATTGGAGCAGTGATGTTTGGTAGTCCTTTCCATGCTGTCTCTGCCTCTTGCTTCTGCCTTCCCCTTTATAGGGAGACATGTTATGTTCTTTCACCCAAGAAGAGGTCTCTCCCCATCTTCTCCCACCCATTTTTTCAGTGTGTTTTAAGATATAAGCAGAAATGTTAATAACGCGAGATCAGAATTTCTAAGAATAAATACAATTCTTGATGGTTTCTAACAGGGTAATTGTGGATAAAACTTCCTAAAAGTTTCTTAAGGTTTCCATGCATTTCCAAATGTCATTTCATGTATTTTTTAAGAAAAGGGCTTTTTTTTTGTTTTTTTTTTGCAGTAGTAAAACTCTGTCCATGACCTTCCTGTACAGTGGAAGGTCCTTTTCTTGCTAAGGCGCCTGTTACAAGAACAAGTCTTTGTATCAGACCTGTCAGGAAAAGAAAAGGAGGAAGCCTTGTCCCCTTGTACCCGCATATCTTTCATCAGGTGTATTCTAGGTCTGAGGAAGAGGAGAGGATAGTAGGGTGAAAATTTGAGAAAAAGAAAGAAACAAAGAGATGGGAGGAATTCCTCAGACACCCTTTCATACTTTCTTTCTTTGCAGAAAATACTAATATACAAAATATAAATAAATGCTGCACGCCAACTAAACTGTGTATTAAGGCTTATATCATCACTAGATTGTCAGTTTGTGTATGTCAACTCAACTGTGTGTATTTAGGTTGCACAAAGAGCTTGCTTAGGAATGTGAAGTGTTTTGTAAGCAGGGACTGATTGTCCTTTCTTTGGGATTTTGCACTGTGCATCATCAGGACCAAAACAAGGTGTAAGCACCAAGGAGTGCTTTTTAATTGGCTTTTACTGCCAGTGTCAGTGGTTTAGGATGGGACTTCAGGACGTGCCAGGTATAGACAGAAAATGAACTTGTCTGCCATGAGATGGAAATCTGTTCTGTCATTCAGCAGTGGAGCCATAATCACTTCAAGCTGGGATCTTGTTGGATCCCATCACCAAGCGAGCAGGGCTAGGCCAGGCTTCCCTACTGCTATATCAAACGTGGAGCTACATGCTAAGTGAAGTAGAGAGAAGAGGTGGCCGCTGAGTAACCAGTACTGCCCCTCTGAGAGAGAAAAATTGGTGCCAGTGCTGTCTCTTTGATAAGGCGCTAAATAAAATCATTACCTTTCATTATTAGCAAGCCAGTTTTTAAAAATGAGAGGACTTAGCCCTGTTATCCTGGACGTGCTTCAACTGCTACATGCACATTTTTCAGACTTTGTAGAGGTGTTGATCACAGGTAATTGTGATGTGATACTCTGTGTGTTTGTATGTGTGTGTTTCTGTATTCAGACATGTATATCATTTAGAAGAAATTAGTTGCACTCTCAAACAAGAAATACCAAGTACTAGAGAGCTCTACACNAAAAAGGCATGAATAGAAGCAATGGCTGGGAATTGAAGCAAGACAAATTCAAATTAGAAATCAGGCACACATTTTTAATTGGAAGCATATCTTTACGCTGAAACAAACCAACCAGAGTAAGTGATAGATTCCTCTAGTCAGGACTGGGTGGCTTTTAGAAAGACAGCGTGTTGGCCAGACAAGAGTTACCATCCTCTTGTGTAGCTGTACTTGAGCAAAATGCTCTGGCCAGTTTCCTGTAGCAGGTCAGGCTAGTGGCTCTAACGCACCTTTCCAGATTGAAACCAAGTGAATCTAAACACTAACAGTATTGCTGTGAGACAGATGTATCTAAAACTGGAAAACAGCAACCTTGTTAAAACGTAGAGCGGCAAGTATTGAAGGAAGGCTCATGTTAAATTCCTGGTTTAAATTCCTAATTTCTACATCTGTTTGTAGTATGACTTTTTTTTTTTTTGTTTTCCTTCTCGTGGGCATTTTCTTTACCTGTGTTGGCAAAGAATTTGAATGTAGAACAGTTTTATAAGTTGGGATCTAACTGCATTTCTTAATGAACTTTTGCAAGTGGTGGGACTGGGGGATACTAAGATGTTTTTATTTTTCAACGAAGAGCAATTGATCAGCAATTTAAAATGGATTTTCTTTTCCTTCCTGTTTTTGTCACATTTTTCACATGTAGACATAAGAATATTTTCTCAGTGCTTTTCCTGTTGTGTTGTGGGGGCTGTATCCTTCTATTTGTCATTAATTTGTGGCTTCTGTATCATGAAGAAGCGTGGGCCAGAAAATTGGACAATGTGTATGAGAAATTTCCAGTGGTCTTGCACTGGAGGGGGCACCTTATCCATTTCCTGTGCTGGTGGCTCCATCAGCCTTAACGTCAGAAGGAAGAAGCAGCATGCCAGCAAAGTGGGGATGTGGAATACTGAAAGAACCGAACTGTGCCAGCCTGTGAGGAAATTGCAATGATTGTCCTTGTATTCTAGCAAACTCTGACTCTGTTTGTATGTCTTGGGGGAATGAAGGGAAATAAGGTCTGAATAGGCATTTTTAACTGTTTTTCTGATCCTCCTTGTAACACTCACTGTTCTGTCTGTCAGTATATTGGCATCCAGGGGCCGCTGGCATCCCCTGGAGCTGGGGAGGAGGAATGGTGCCTCGAGATTACATGGACACAGTCAACTTTCAGCAGTTGTAGGATCTCAGCCACCCGAAGCTGCTGTTGCCATCCATCTTCTTTGTTTCAAAAATTTGCTTTTTGAATGCATTTCCTTAAAGCTACAGGAAGACATCATATAGCTCTTACTACAATAGTATGCAAGATTTTGTGTTTGGTACTCTGGGACGCTACGAAATGTGTAGGTTATCTTGGGGTGTGTGTGTCTGTTTCTGTCTCTCTTTTTCTTTTTTTTTTTTTTCCTGTGGCATGCAGATTACACAGGAAGTAAAAATACTCTTCCAGTTGTTTTCCCAATTTTTAAATAGCTTTGGAAGCTTCCTATGAGGTCACCGGTCACCTAGTTACTACACATAAATGTGTTCTTAAATGTAACAGGTTTCAGATTTCTGGCTGAATTCCTCTTTGCCTGTGTCAGAAAAGCCCCACAAACTGCAGACAGCTGGAGCTAAACAGAAAAAAATCATTCTCTTGAAGTGCCTTTAATGTGTATGGCAAACGGACCACAGCTACTTAACTGCTTTTTAGTTTTGTCTGTATTTTTTGTAAAGACTGTACACAAAATTAAGGAAGTTATAAATTTTAAATTGCCCTTTTTCCTACTTTTCATATAGTCAAAGAGTAATTTGGAGTTTGAGAACTTTCTAGCAGGGGCTTGAATTCATTGTTCGGCCCAGCAGATACTATCTAAAATATTTAGCAGTGCTACTAGAAACAAAGAGGAAACCAAGGAAAATAAAGATACTTAAGCTTTAATGAGCAGAGTTGTAACTAACTCCATTTCCCTTTTCTTCTCTCCACGTAGGTCTTATTTCTTAAAGGAAGAGCTCTCTAAATGCATCAAGTGACTGTGAGCCCCAGACATTCCTATTAAATGCCTAAATTAGTTAAGTAGTTGCCTAAGGTCATACATATAGCTAATAGAGATGAGTAGAGGCCTCCAGAGGATGATTGGGAAGACAGGACCTGGCCATGTCAGTTGCTTTTCTCTGTCCACTGATTTCTGCAAGGTGAATGCTAAGTGGGACAGTTATGAATCATAAGAGTCCCATTGGGAAAGGAACAATCAGTAAGTACAAGCTCTACAGTTCTCTTGTTTTGGAATCAGAGTTGATGATCTGAAATACATTTAGGGAAAAGAAGGAAACAAAAATACAACATGAAAAATTCTGGTGAAGTGGGACTGGTGAAGTTCAGCTTGTTGCATTGTTGAGAAAGAAACAGTAAAGAAGGTGTGAGTGATACAATAGGAGAATGGCTCAGTCACAGAGAGAGAAAAACAGTAGCAGATCAAATTAATATTTTCTGAATACCTTTCCTATGATGCTCATGTCTGGTTCACTCCCATCGCCTAGACCATGCCGGACATTGCTGGAGTAGGAAAAGATTTGCTGACTGCATATCGTATACTTGGAGGCCTTGCTAGGTAGGTGATGATAACTATGATGGTAGTCTTTTTGATGCAAGAGGTATGTTGCTGCCATTGCTTGCCGCACTTCAGCGAGTTGCTAGATTTTTCGTTCTGAGAAGTAGTATCCAAAAGAAATGGACGCTGCAGTCCTCCCCAACAAATTCCTGGGTGTCTGGGCACAGAGTTGTCCTTTTCTTATGGAAAGGAACAGCTTGGTGTGCCATCTCCATCTGCTGGTTGAGCAGGTCGGCAACAGAAGTATCTGAACTGGGTTCAGAAGAAAGAGAACTAACATACTGGAAAATTTGTGTAGGAAAGTAGAAAGTGTAGTATACACTTTAACCCTTACTGAAAAATGGATTTTAATCAACAAGATATTAAAAATAGCCCTCCCTTGGATGATTTAAATAATCTTTTATATTTTCGTGGCAGGGATACAATTACGTATTGTTTGATTAATTGCATAAGATATAACTGTGGACTATAACTTGACTGATACAGGCATATCAGTATGTCTATACTACTAAAAATATGGTAAAATAGGTGTCTACTTGGAGCAGGTATCATGGTTTGTTTTAAAATTCAACGATGTGTAAAGTAATTATATACATTGTATATTTTACAAACTCTGTATGTGTAGTTTCTGACAACGTGTTTGATAATCTCATTTTTATCCTTAGGGTGTAAAATTACATAATTGCTAATTAAAATGTTCAGCCCCACCTGAAAAAAAGTGTATTACTTAGGTACTTCTATTAAATATTTTCTGTTCTGCACAGAGCAGAGGAAGTTCTCATTTTTAAGCTGGTTGTCACTGAAGTATTCACTTACTGTTGCTACACTTCATCATTTGAAATGTGCTTAGAGGAGGAACTTAGGAAATGTATTTTCCTTTTCAGACTTTAGTACATAAAATAGTCTGAGTGGCATGCTGATAACCTTCAGGGCAAAGGGATTTCTTCTCTGCCTGAATAATGGAGGTGCACGTTCAAGGCTTTCCCGGAGCAAACTAAAAACCTTAAAAAGGGCAGAGGTGAGCTCTACCAGCTGGCAAGTTTTCTTGGCAGGTTGACTTCACTAAATTAGTGTATTAATAAAGACATGATCTGTAACTTTGGAGTTCAATCATTAAAAGGTGCATATTTACATATTTTTAAATTTATATGTGTATATTGCAAGTACGTTCCTGAAGTTTAGCATTTGGATCTTCAGCCTAACTTTATATGGAAGTAGTTTCCTTGCTGTTGTTTTAATCTATAATCAAAGCAAAAAAAAAAAAAAAAAAAAAAAAAAATAAANAAAAAAAAAAAAAAGTTAAAGCTTCTATAAGCAGTATCCTTTCCTTATTTTCAGGGAATACAATTACCTTGATATCAATCTATCCCTTTATTCAAATGTGGGTTTTTTTTTGTATGTGTATGTGTAACTACACAGAAAGGTAGAGAGAAGTGTGAATTTCTCAGCTGCACATTTCAATGAAAAGAAAACCACAGTGATACAAGAGCTATAACTGTCATCATCTTCTGACGTCTCTGTTTAGGGTCATAGTTTTGCATCTGGATATCATAGTGACTTTTGATGGAAAAATAGTGTAGCTTCATCTTTACTGAATCCATTGATTTGAAAACAGTGATAGTCCAGCAGGGTTCAAGTGCGGGCAACATATTAACCACACAATTCAGGACAGAATTAATGTTTGGTTTTTTTTTTTTTATAGGACTAAATTAAAAAAAATCAAATCAAAACAAAACAGTACGAGTGTTCTAGTATTTTGGAAAATGTTTGAGGTATGGGCCAAACTGTTGCGAACTGTAAGTAAGGAGCAAATACAAAAGTTACTGTGGTAGGTATAAATTGAAAATAAACCTTGTGCTTTGCTTTACGTTCCTCCTCTTCCAGAGTGGTAGACAATGTGGTTAGTATTATGTAATTGCAACATTAGTAGTTTGGTGTAACTAGAATACGAAAAATTCATGCAATAAGGAAATCTTAAGTGTTTGAACTGGGAATCGGTGATGCTTAGTTTTCAGTGTATTACCTATGAATACTTCATCTAAAAGCAGCAGGATACGGGAAGGAATTGGTGTAAACCTGATGGGCTATTCATTCCTTAAGAGCTGGTTATCCTTATGTAAGTTCCTCTGTCCAATCTTTGCCAGTTTGTAAACTGTGACTGGCAAGAATATATATCAAGTATCAAAAGGAATTGCACTTCTCATGAAGTCTCCTACAAGCGGTTGTCCAATATACGTCCTTGTACCCCATTTGAGTTTCTCTGCTGTGGCAGAAGGGGATAGTTTTGCTTTCATGAAAAATATTTTCTCTCAGTAAGACCACCTTTGTTTAAGAGACCATTTCTATCTTTAAAAAAATCAGCCCAAATAGAGTGTGAATAACCAGCAGCAGCTGCCCATTTCCATTTCGTCCTATTAGAATATGTGGTATGTTCTCTGGTACTGCAAGCAAGAGAGTAGAATACATAAATGCACTTTGAAGAGTAATAACAGTCAACCTTTTAATATAGCAGTTGATTGTATATTCGCTGATAACATACCACTACTAAGAACTTCAAAACCTGTTGTTTGTTGCTGCCTGGATAGGTGGAAAATAGTTTAGCAGTGATAAATCCTGTGAATGTTGGGTCAATTGACTTATTAGTGGGGCTTTGTGCTAGCTCCCGCTTCAGAGGCGCTCACTGATATTTCTTCTTCAACCTTGCCTACAGGAAACTTAATTAAAAAATGAGAGCTTGTTTTATTGCTCCAACATTTCAAATCCAAAGATGAGAAAATATACTCAAAGGGATCTGAAAGGATATGCTGGTATGTCTGCCACAGAAATGTCTGAGTTTGATGTCTTTCCTGGAAAGTAAAATTCATTCCTGCGATACCCCTCAGGCTTCTGAACTCTTAAGCCATTCTTCAAGCTGTAGATTATTTGAACAAATGACCCATATCTCTCTAGCAGGTCTTTCCTATAGGGGTGATAGCACTGAATAGTTTTTTCCTTTTTTTCTAGTTTATTTCAAGTGAGGATATCGGGTTCTGGTGATGTCTAAAAGAGGCTAACTATATTTCATATACTAAAGAAGAACTGCATTTCTTAAACCAACCATATTTCATATACCAAGTGCTTTTTATGAACTCTTCTGAAGGGGAGGATCAACCCTAAATCAGGATTGAAGCTGCAGTTGCCCACTTGCATTATTTTCTGGTGATGTCTTGGCTGAGCAGGACAGAGGCAGGATTCCCACCTTTGGAAATGGTGACTAGAATGAAGCCTCAGTTCTGAGAATGAGAAGTCACCAGAGCATGTGTTATGTGGCTGCGTTGTGGAGCCTGATAGAAATTAGAGAAGTGACAGGGAAGGACAGGAGCTTTCCCAAGTGTCCTTAAGCTGCTGAATTTCTTCCTCCATTCAGTGCCAGAATTGAGTGTACAGTGCTGGAGTTTCTCTTCTTATTACTGTCTTTCCTGGGAAGAAGTATGTTTGAAACTATTGTTATTATATCTTTAGCCTGGGGATCTTGGGGACCTGGACCTTCTACCAGATGAGAGAGACTTATATGCCCATGTGCTACAGAGCGTAATGGAGGCAGCAGGTGTTAGGATGAAGCTGGGCTAAAGGCATCTCCAAGGACATCTCCAAACTGCCCCTGGCTCAATTATGGTGGTTTAAGGAGAGATGGCATGATGCAGAGGTAGTGCAGGAAATCTCTTGATGTCAGATGAACACGAATTCCCTTTTAGGGAGTGGAAACGGATTTGTTTCTGTGTGGTCTAGTCTCTGAGACTTCATTAACCCGAGTCTAAAGCTCACGGGAAGGGATAAGTGAGCTGTAGAAGCAAGATCGCAGAATGACAGGCATGTTGTCTGGACATGACTTTTGGAGACTATGTAGTGCAGCCTCCTGACATCTTTGCATCGGGCAATTTCACCATCAGCAGCTGTGCAAACTGAGGTGAGGGATTATTGCTTATGTATCTGTGGGACTGGGTATGTAGGTTATACATATGCATAAGTTTTAGCATTTTCTTATTTTATTACTGTTTCTTTTCCTTCTAATAAAGGTACCTTATAAAGGGCTTATGAGAGGGATCAAGGCACTGACATGTACTCATATAAGTAAAAGCCCTTGGATGTTTGCATCCTTCCACCTTTCTTGCTTACAACACTGCTCTAAACAAGAATTGCAGAACTTGGCGCCAGCCATTTGACTTTGAATGAAACTGGAGTTTGGGAAGAGTTTTTCTTGGAAGGGACAATGGCAATATTTGTCCAACACAAGTCAGGTGAAGACAGACTGGTTTTAGTCTGTCCATATAAGCAATAGAAGCGCATATATGAAGCGATAAGGGAAATAATATGGAAGTGGAAATCAGGCTTGTGTACTTATGAGACACTCCAGGATTTATTATGTATAATACATATTTATCCCTTAATGTTATTTTGAAGATAGATAATAGCTGGGAACTCCCTCTTGCCCTGTTTCTGAAATATCTTATGGTATCTGAAGAAGAAATATTTAAGAAATACCTAGTGGTTTTGAAATATGAGAGAATCATAGTGTTGGGAAGTAAAGGCCACCTATTATCTGCAGAACTGGTTCAGCAAAGGTTGTGGTAGGTCAGCTCAATGCTGTTTGGAAGAACCACCCCTAGCAGAGGGAGGGTGCAGCCTCTGTTGCTCATTGAACCACTAACATGTAGCGTGTGATTGCCAACAAGGCTGTCAATTAGTACTAATTGTGTTGGTAGTTTTTGTAAGTCTAATTCAATTCTTCAAGCCATTCATATTGCTTTCCTTGGCCTTGCTGGATTATTTAATGTTACCTACAGTCTGTGAGAAGACATTCATGCTTACGTGGCATTGGTGCCAAATTAGGTTGTTTAATGGCTGCACCTTGTTGAAAACTGATGCTTGTGACTTAGGAATACCTGGATGGAAATAAACACTGACAGCATCTAGGAATAATAATTAGGTTTTCTTATTTTTATTTGTGGGCTTTTGGACACACACGACACTTGCAGGTATTAATAAGCCCATCTGCTCTCCCAGCATTTGCCTACCAACTCAAATAAAACAGTATTACAGGCAACTAGAGATAGATGATGGGCTATGTCTTTGAAGATGTGAGTTTGCCTCCATCAGTTCTGATGAGTTTTACTTTAATTTCTATTATCTAAGGATTTGTCTGGGAGTGGTGTAAGCACGTATCTGTGTTTCTATATGTAGTGAGAATTTCCAGGATATGAAAGTGATATCTTGGGCAGGGGGGAGGGTGCAAGCTGTTAGTCTTCTGCTTCTTAATATAGTTCAAGATTTTTCTTGGTTATTGGAGGGATCCCCATGTCGACAGGAGTGCTCAGCTGAGTGCTCTGGCGTGTTGCCATTTACTAACTTTCATTTGAGTCTAATCTGCAAAGTAACACTAATTTTTCAAATAAATGCTTTAAAGCTGCAGGATGTTCCCACACTGAAAGAAACCCCAGGGGGTCATCTGTTTCCTCTTTCCTGCTACAGCAGGGGAGACTGTTTCTACCTCTTTCTTTCAATGCTATTTTTTCCAACTGTACATCTTGTCCCAAGCTATGCAGTAACCTAGGTACGCGGTGCTGCCGGTCACAGGTAAGCCAGGAACTCAGCGTTGCAAGTCACAAGCAGAATAAAATATTTCCCACCCTTTATTTGGCTATATACTGCTGGATGGAAAGAAAAATGTTATTTTGCTTTAGGAAGTGGTGAACCTTTATGTGCCATAGATTAAGTTGCTGTGTGTTCAGAACTTGATATATTCTGGCTTTATGTCCTTTATAGAACCAACTGTAAAATTCTTCCATGGAAAGTTGTTACAGTAAGAGGCAAAAAGCCTGTTTAGTTGATCTTTGAGGAAAGATCACAGAAATAAAAATATCTATTGTTGTTTTACTTATGCACAATTTAAAAATCAATAAAGGAACTAGTTCTCATTGCACTTGTTCTTTCTAAGTAGTGATCTATTAAAAATGAAAATTTAACCCTAGACCCAAATGCAGTTTGTGAACATCCTATCTTACTGCTAAAAGCCGTGGACCTGCTGTTGAGTCCTCAAAGACGTAGTGTTTAAGGACTGAGGGCGTGTTCAGAATGTGAGCTTGAGCCCAGAGATCTGTCTCCTCTACTGTCAGGTTTGAGAACTGCCTTGCTTTCAGCTGTTCTTCTATTCCTTAGGCTTATTTTGTGGAAATGAGTCAACTGGGGAAATTTTCTTTTCTTTTCTTCTTCTTTTTTTTTTTTTTTTTTTTTTTTTTTTTCTTTTTCTCATTTATGAATACTGCTTTTGCTGTCAGGGCACAAGAGAGTTTATTTAAGGAAATTTATTGCTGAAATAAGGGAAGAAAATGAAATTCTGCTGGCTGCCGCTTAAGACTTATGGACAAAGAACATATGGACAATAATTACTTTTAAAGCCTCCCTGGAAAATATAAAATCTCTTGCTATTAACTAAACTGCCTTTAAAACTATAGAAGGCATGTGCAAGGCCTGCACAATTTTTTCGTGTGTGTCCATGCGTAATTCTCTGTGGATTTTTCATTTCAAGTCTACATTTGCAATATTATCCATTTCTTTCCTCTTATCCCTTTAAAGAACTTGTGAAATGACTATTTAGACACAGAGAACATGTATTGTAATCCACAGTTCCACTACTGAGTTTATTTTTCATTTGATTATGTTTTATTATAATGTTGCATGGGCATCTTGGTTAGCTAAATATGTGTGTGTTGATCTGATTAATTTACAGTTGGATCATGCATCTTAATATAGGCAGTTCTTCTTTTGCAATGACTTTTCTCGTAGCTTGCAGTCTATTTGTACTTTCCTTGGTAATATTTCCCAGAGGTGGGATTTAAGGAAGGAAATGGAGCAAATCTAGATTCAGACTTTGCTTTTGGATCTCCTCTCTCTAGAGGATGAGAACAAATCCCTGAATTTAATGATGCACTCGAATGTAATGAAAATTTGGATATTAATCATCACTGGGAACCTGTGTTCTGTGCTCATTAAATAGCAAATTTTGGCGAGTGCTTCCCATTCCCTCATGAGGTACCAGAACAGCAGGTAGATACCAAGCAACATCAGGTCATAATGCAAATTTTCTTTGAGGTAGAGCAGTGCATATTGAATTAGTTTTCACTGAAACCTCAGATTCCACTTTTACTGATGTAACTTTAACATCATAAATATGCAAAACGGCTTTATCATGTGCAATATGGGATTCTCATCACTTTTGTTAGTGAAAGTCTGGACTATTTAGAAAGACCTGTTGTTTGAGTTGACATGTGAATTAGGTTGAGAAACAGGTTTCAAGAGTGAAGAATAATAATTCAAGTGGCATTAGAAATAAGTGACTGCTGAAACCTTTCCTGACTTGCTAGTGAAATATATCTTTTTTAATTAATTATGTTTGTATACAAGGATGCAACATGACCCAAATCTTTGGGTTCATACAGGACTCTAAGCAGTGTTGTCAATCTGATGCCTTCAGAAGTCAGAAACAAGCTTGAGTTAATAAATTTTGTTTTCTTTTTGCTTGTCTTTTGGCATTTGTGCCTTTAGGACCTGTATTTTAAAAGTTTTTTCTGCTTTCACGAAGTTCAGAAATTTTCTTTCGCAATGCTTTAAAAAGAGAAGGGGGAAAAAAAAACAGCTGGTATTTCGGGGCGATTATGTATCTCCCTGAAAGGAAAGAGGTAATTTAAAGGGAAAAAAAAATATCTTAAGTCTCAGGATGACACTCAGATTTGTCATAAGATTTCACAGTATGAAGCAGAAGATAATTCCCACAGCTAGACCTGTGTCTTGCCTGTTCCCAGGAACAGGGTTCCCTTCTCTCTCCATAATGCCCTATGCCTGGTGCAGCCAAGGTATGTTGAGTTACGGTGTAGGTATTTCCTATTCCGATGGGTTCTTATGTACCCAGACTGTAGTAAGACTTTTGGAATCCAGCTACAACTCATGGTCCAGGTCGCTTCGTCTGCCACCATCCTCCCTCCTGGCCACAGATAGCTCTGACCTTGTAACATGTCCTGGTATGGGCCTGTGACACACAGGGAGACGCTAAGGGCTTGCAAGCTTTAAACAGTGAGGGCTTTATATGGATCACGTCCCTGAGCGTTTCTGGAGAAATACAGTATTGGTATGATGGCTCTTCCACCACGCCAGAAGTCTAGCTTTTTATATTCTGCTTGGACACGTGGAGTTCCCCGTGAGTTATTGTTTGGTTCACACTATAGGAAGCAAATGACTGATTGAAAAATGATTCAACATCCATGCGTTGCATCAGAAGGGGAAAAAAAACTCTCACCAAACGAAAAACCTGATTTTATTTTTTTTTTTAGGTAATCAATACGGGGCACTTAAATTCACTGTGGTATTTGCTTTACTCTTGAATTGTCTCTTCTCGAACTGCTTTAAAGTTGGAAAAGCAGTGTCTGTGCTAACCTGTAAGAATGCAACTGAAGCTGTGTAACATCTGAAATTACCGAGTACCAGAGTTAAAATGGTGTTTTTAGAATACAAGTATGAATTCACAAATGCATATATTTTTAAACATGCAAAAATCCTTTAGATTTGGCACAAGCAATTGGATTCATGCAGTTGGATTCGCAGTAAACTTTAAGTATCACATGGGTAGGGTTTTGCTCAAGTGGATCTGGGGTGAAATCTTGTTTTTCCTTCATTCACCTGGCAGGTGTGATCTTCTAGGTTCAGGACACTGCAGTTCCCTGCAACGGCTGATGAGTTGCATGTACATAAGGCTTGCAATCCCAAATCCAGAACCTGGCAAGGATGTGAAGGACAGTGTTTCTAGGTGCATTCCTATATACAGTATAATATGCTATATGTTTAAGTCTGTGTATATAAAGATAGATTATTCCAGATGTTTAAAAAATGCAAATCAGAATAGAATGTAATTTTTAATACATCTTCTTTACCAGCTGATGTTATTTAAAAATAAACTTTATATGTATACATTATATATGTTTTTTTCTCTTCCTAAAAAAAAAATGAAATTTAAAACTAATTAGTTTTTGAAGACAAATTACCATGTTTGTACTCAATTGTGTATTAGAACATCATGTATTAATACATTGTATGTTATTTATTAAAAGTGAAGCCTCTGAAGATTTTAACTTACTTCTCATTGTTTGTTATGGATCTTATACAGTGGTACTTGCATATTCTTACTTCCAAATGCTGAATGGGAAGTGATGGAATGGAATAGCATTAATTCACCAGCAGCACTCTCTAATTATTTGTATCTTTTGAAGTAATGTTTGTTGCGGAAATATTAGCTATGTTTTTATGTTTGTCATGGGTGCTAAGCAGCTCTCCTTCCAAGACTGGTCTGAGCTTGCAAAACTATCTATGCATTCTTACACTAATGAATTTTAATATTAGAGTTTATACAGTCTGCTTAACAAAACTCAAATGGGAGTAGACTATTGAAGATACCTTTCTAAATCCTCTTTTGTGCAGTTGTCGTGGTTTAGGCTGAATTGGCTAATGGGGACGTGGAGGACCCCAGGTGGGACCGACAGATGCTCCCCCCCCACCTCTCTTCAAAGAGAGAGGTAGAGGAAGGAAAAAGAGACTTATGAGTTTAGAAGGAACTAAACTACTTTAATGAATATTAATAATAAAATAAAAAGGTAATAATGAAATATATACAAAACCGTATCAAGCTCCCAGGATGACAATCACAGCATGGTCATGTTTTACCTCAAACCAGGACAGCAGTAAATGAGTATCTGCAATTACTTGCTCGGTTTGCATTCTTTCCTAAATGCCATCTTCTTGTTTGCTTGGTTTGTATGCAAGAGAGGACTTGGGGAGACAGTGGCCTTACTTATTCTAATGTTATAATTACACATTTTAGTTTACTCGTATACATCAGCAAATGTACGTTTCATGCTGTAAAAGGAAAAAATGAAACCTCTTTTTCTAGTATTTAGCATGAGTTGCTTTAATTGAGTGTAGGTTTTAAAAAACGGAGTTCTTCTGCCCTCTAAACCCATTTGTCTGTAATTTACTAACTACGAAAGCCTGTTATTTGCTTGTCCTTCCCATCCTGTGCTGACTGACTGCTTTGAATTTCAGGAGTAAATGAATTTGTGAGCAATGGTTTGTTCCATTCTGGCTTTAAGGCTTAATGAGACTATAATGTATCCAGGCTGAGGTTTCTGTTTGATCTCGTAACAGTAGGAAAGAGCCAAGTAGATTGCACTAATCATTAACGATTGCTAATACATTTGTTTCTCTCTATTCTGACAGGATGACTCTCTAATGCACGGGTTGGAGTTGGGCACATGGTAAAACCAGGAAGTTTTTATTGTCTTACTTATGTCAGTGACAAAAAATACCTAGTTGGTTTTATAGAAGGCTGGCCATCTCTCACGTCTCACTCTGCAGGAGTTGAAGATGGAAGGGTCAGTGCTGTTTAGAATAGCAGGATGTTCTATTGGGAGCCTCCTCCTGTGAGCCGCTCTACAGGCGTGACAGAGCTGACCCTAATGCCAGCTGAGGAAGTGGGATGCTTTCAATCATGCCCTGTGGGAATTAATAATCCAGAGCATTGTGTCGGAACTGGTGGCACATTCGTCCTGTGAAAGTAAGAGTTCACCTTTAATGTAGTGACTCTGGTGCTCTCTGAATTCGTTCCTGAAACTTAGTCCTTTTGTTCTCTCATAGGTGTTGGAGTGAATTATCTGTCCTGCCAGAACAGTCTGAAATGAATATACTTCCTTTAGGAAAATGGCAAAATTAAATTAAACTTTAAAGAAACCACAGAATCCCTTTTGAATATTTAACTTATAGCTTGACTCCCCACCCCCCCACCCCTTGCTTTACCTGACATGGGACAGAATCAGAACTGAGGAATGGAAACCAGGGGTGGGGGGGCAGCGCTGAGCTAGAAGTTGGGGTTTTGGGTAGTGGCCAATCGTGGGAGAAAGCCAAACTGGAAAACTTGCAGAGGTGTTAAAGGCTCTGAGCCCACAGTCCTCTGGCTCACTGATCTAAGCTAGAAAAAACTGCTGATCTGAAAAGGTAATATGCAATGTATCGTAAAACATCAGGATGATGAAATAATATATGCAGTGAAATGGGAAACAATCTTGGACTTTTCAAAAACATCTGGATGTTCTGGGGTGTTTTTTGTTGTTGTTTTTTTTAAGTTAAATAGAACTTAAAAAATCTGCAGCATATGGGAGCTGCAAATTCCCACCATGTGTTGCTGCTAAGTGCAAGGATGTATGGTTTGTGCGCAGACTTTCATTGTTTTTAAAGTGTCTGTGTGATTTAGCTGCTCGCTTTGCTTTCAGCCCCACCCCAGTGAGAGAAGGCTGTCAGCTTGTGGCAGGAGAGAGCATTAGAGCCATTGCAGATGACATTGTGGTGATCTGGAGATGGACATAGATCCCAGCAGAAACAGACCCTGGGAGACAAAAAGTTTCCAGTGTAACTTGACTGCCCAGCTCTCTTTCCACAGACCCTGTCAGCAACACTTAACTGTGGTGCTGATAAGCGCTATAAAATGTCATGGATGTTGTCTAGAGCCAAATCCTGATGGTGTTGCATTAGATTTGATCATGGGAATATGCATTCTCTTAGAAACAGCTCTGATATTAAAAATAATCTTTTCTTGTACCAACATTTGGCCAGCAGCTATATAGACACTTCCCAGGAACAACACAGATGGCTTTATTTGCTTTTGGAAGGTTTTGCTGCCCCAGTTCATGCTCCTTCCCTGCCTTTCTCCACCCCATTTTTTTTCTGAAATGGGGCTAGATCAAGGCACAGTGGGTTTTGCAAGAAACCTTATGCTTTTTGGTGTCTTGGTGACAAAACAGATAAGGAAGTCAAGTGTCTTTTCCTGACACACAAACATTTACTGACTGGAAGAAACACACTGTGGGGAGCATCCAAACATTTACAGAGAGAAGAATGGCCATGGCAGCTGCGTTGTGTTTTATAACTGTGATAAAGATAAAATCATTGTGGTGTTTTTTGAACCTAAGGAAACAATTTAGTTGAGATTCAAAAAAAAAAGACATTTTCCAGTGTATATGAAGAAACTCACATGCACACTACAAAAACTCTAGTGCAACAATTTTGGCAAGAGCTGGGAGTGTTTTCCCTGAGGCACAGCGTTCCTTGGGGACACATGGAGCAAGGCCTTGCAGCCCAGACATGCTGTAGTAGGTTCTTGGGGATCCTTATGCCTTGTGATGCCTTTTATTTTTTTAAAGGGAGTTCAGAATAAGGTGATCTGTTTTTCAGGAGTGAGTACTTAGCAGCAGGTGAGCTCCTTTCTTTGAAACTTTGTTGGTGTTCGAAACACTGGGATAACTTCACAGTTCAAAGTGTGTTAGTGAAAATATTAGAAGATGCCAGGTGGTGATGTGATATACTGTGGGCAGATGATGGGGGCTATGACTAAGACTTGTGGAGGTCCAGCCGTAATGGAGACCTTCAATAACAGATGCTGTATAATTTTTGAGTGCAAATGCAATGAAGAGTGTCTCCCTATAACTCAGAGCATTAGCATCCTGTTGAGTAGGCAGATGGTTCTGGAAATCACCAAATGAAGGCATTAACCACCTGTTGTATATGCTGGTCTTTGCTAGTAATGATTGTTTATTATTCTTAGAAACAAGGCACATGTTTTCTTTGTTGTTTTTTTTTTTTTTTTTTTAAGGGTTTTTTTGTTTTTGTAGACTCCCCTTT